>JAGWCC010001052.1:0-67099 GCA_022651775.1 Drusus annulatus | reverse complement strand
AAATTTTTTATAAAAATGAGTTTTGTGAAAAGGGGGGGACAATAAAAAAATGAAAATTTTTAAAGGGAAATTAGTTGTTTAAGAATGTGTTTGAAGTAAAAAAAGGGTTTTTTAACAAAAGTATTTGTTTTGGTTTCTTTTTTTTTTTCCCCAAATTTTATTTGCAGGGTGATTTTTTTTTTGCGATTCATTTTTATTTGTCATATTGGTGTTAGTTTCGGGTTAGTTGGGGAGGTTTTAGGTTGGTTATATGTTAATGTAATTTAATGTTTTAAAGATTTGGGGGGCAACCCCCCCTTCAAAAAGGGGGGGTGGAATAAACCCCATATTATTATTAATTTCGCCAGGGTTTTTTTAAAAATTTTGTTTTTTAAAAAAGGAAAAATTTAGGTTTTTGTTTTTTTTTGTTTTATTGGAGGGGCGAATTTTTTAAAGGTTTGAAAAAGGGGGGTTTTTGGAATTTTCGAAGGGAACCCTAAAACGGCGGAACCCCCCCCAAAAAACGGGTGGAGAAAAAGTAAAAATTTCAGTGATGTTTTTAAAAAAGTTTTTTACAAAAAAAAATCCAGTGCCCCTAAAATTTTTTCCCCCTTTTTTTCTTATTGGGATCAATTTTTTTTTTCCCTAAACAATCTTTTCAAATTTTTGGGGATCCCATAAAAAAACCCCGGAGTTGTGTAAAAAAACATTTCAAAGTAAAAATTTAAAATTTTTTTTTAACAAATTTTTTAAAAATTTAACCCTACCCTAAAAAGAAAAAAAATATTAATTTCATAAAAAAAAATCCATTTTAAAAAAAAGAAACATAATAAATATTTTAAAAAATAATTAAAATTTGTCAAAAACGAACAAAAAAAAAGATTTAAATAAGTCCTAAAAAAGAATAATTTTGGTTTCAAAAATTTAGGGGGGGCTTTTTCGAAGAACTTAAAAACTAATAAATAAAATTTCTAAAAATTAATCAAACTTAAAAGCTGAAAAACCCCAGGAAATCACACTACAGGGATTCAAGCCCCAAAAAATTTTCCCACCCAAAAAGGGGGTTTTCCGAAAAAAATTAAAAAAATAGGAGATGTCACTAAAATTAACCTAAGCGAAAGGACATGGATTTCGTGACTCGTGTGGCCAACAAGGGAAACGCCCCTGGTATACCAAAATCCATCGTCGTAAAACTTACCAGACGAAGCCTAAAAAACCAACTTCTTCAGGCAGTGCAAGATAGAAAGGGCTTCACCACGGCTGACATCGGTTTTGCAGGAACCCCACAGAAAGTTTACATAAACGACCACCTAACTAAGGTAAATAAAAATCTATTCTTTCGGGCGAGAGTTCTAGCTAAAGAAAGAGGTTTCCAATACGTATGGTCAAAAAACTGCCAAATCTTTGCTCGACGCAACTCAACTTCAGCGCCAATCAACATATCGAAGGAAGAAAATCTGAAGAAGATGGAACTAGGATGGAATTTTTCTCCTCCCCCCGGAACCGATGCAGCAGACCCCCGTCCCAGCCAGGCTCAAAGTTGAGAAGACCTAAACGAAAACTCTTGTCTTTAAAAATTAAAACTCTATTTCTCCTCTGCATCTACTATGCACCTATCCTTCCATGCTACCTCTCCCACCCCTTCTTCTCCTTACAGATCTACTCATTACTACCTTACTAATCATTTTACAAAAAGATTTTAGAATTACTATTACTTACCAGAAACAATATACTCATTTGGTTCTCGATTTCACACTTAAATGTATATTATTACCAACCGAAAAATGACATTGAATATCTACTATCAAATTGTAAGAGAACTACGTACAAAAACTGACACACTGCTGAATTCTGTCAGATCAAACGAATATGATATTATCGCTCTGACTGAAACATGGCTCGTTGACGGCATCCGCAACGAAGAGTTGTTCGACAGTCGCTATGACGTGTTCCGCCGAGATCGGAACTATTGTGCTACTGGACAGCGCTTGGGTGAAGGTGTCTCGCTCACTGTTCGCCGCGACCTGGTAGCCCGCGCCCGTCCAGACTGGCACTCGCAAGCCGAAGACTTATGGATATCCTTAAAACTTAAGGGATCGTTGCGCAATAATCTCCACATATGTTGTGTGTACCTCCCTAAGGGGCCAACATATCAAGAAAACATGGAAAGCTTTCTCAGAGAATTTTCAAGACTAACATTACAATTTCCCTGTGAAAAATTTCTTATTTTAGGTGACTTCAATCTTACCGATATTATGTGGAACAAATGTCCAAATAACGCGACATACACACCTAGTAATCGTTTATCCCCAGTCAGCTCTGCATTCATTGACTGCCTGCATTTTTCGGGACTCAGTCAGTATAATGGAATCTTTAATTCCAATGGCCATTTCCTAGATCTGGTCCTTTGTAACGATTGTGTCCAGGTATCAGCCTGCGATGAATCTCTTATAGTCGAAGACATACACCATACCTCCATTATAATAGACGTAGCTTTTTCAGAATCTGTTGCGTTGAGGGAAAAAATAAGAAATATTCATGTTTTCAAACGCGGTGACTATGAACGCATAAATGCTTCTCTCGACAATGTAAACTGGCACGAGTTTCTCTCAACCGGAGATATAAACGCAGCCTTGTCAGACTTCTACGCGAAGATACACCAACTAATAGACGCTTATATTCCACGTAAACTAAGTAAGAATTTAAAATACCCACCATGGTATAGTGCAGCTCTCATAAAACTGACCAAGGAAAAATATAAATATTTCAAAAAATTCAAAACTTACAAAAATCAGTCTGATTACTCCACTTTTTCTCTATTAAGATCGCGTCATAAAAAACTAAATCTTGAATGTCACACTAAATACGTATTAAATGTTGAACATGAAATATCGTCTGATCCAAAGAAGCTTTGGAACTACATTAAATCCAACTCTAAATCTCAAGGTATATCAAACACGATATTTCATAAGGATGAAAAAGCTGAAAACGGTTCTGATATTGTTAACATTTTCTCTAAATATTTCAATTCTGTATACAACAATGATGTACAAACTTCTCAACATATGCTAGTCAATAACAATACCCAAAATAACTCTGCTATTCATAGTATCGAAGTTGACGAACATTTAGTGCAAATATATTTAGAAAACTTAAATCTTAAAAAAAGCGCAGGTCCAGACCAAATCCCTCCATTCTTCATACTGAAGTGTGCACGCAGTCTTTGAAAGCCGCTATCCATTGTATTTAATCGTTCCTTGAAAGATGGCGTTGTACCTTATATTTGGAAGACTGCATTTATAACACCCATTTTCAAAACTGGACACAAATCCGACGTAGAAAACTATCGACCGATTTCAAAACTGTGTGTATTCAGTAAGGTTTTTGAAAAAATCGTATACGAACAGATGTTTCCCGCCTTTAAATCCTCACTCAATATTAATCAACATGGGTTTATGAGTGGAAAATCAACAACAACTAATTTGATAGCATTTACCGAATTTTTACAAGAAAATATGGATCAGCGTATACAAGTAGATGCAATCTATACGGACTACAGTAAAGCCTTTGACTTGGTGATTCATGATATACTAATATTAAAGCTAATGCAAATCGGTGTACACGGTGACCTTCTCAGATGGCTGTCGTCCTATGTATCGAACCGTAGTCAAGCCGTAGTTGTGGGTGGCTTCAAGTCTGACTGGGTAACTGTTCCATCTGGTGTGCCCCAAGGATCATTATTGGGACCACTACTGTTTAATATGTACATCAATGATATAGGCCAATGCTTCAAATTCTCCAAATATTTACTTTATGCAGATGATATGAAAGTCTTTTTACGTGTCAAAAGTATTGCTGACTGTCAAAAAATACAAGAGGACCTTAACCGTCTTAATTTTTACTGTTCACAGCACAACCTTAAAATAAATATAAAAAGTGTTTCGTCGTCAATTTTACACGAAATAAAAATATCATTACCCATGAATACTCTCTAAACGACTCAATCATAATTAACAAGACAGAAGCCAAGGATTTGGGAGTGATATTGGACTCGAAGCTTCTCTTCAATACACATATCGACTCACTAACTTCAAAAGCCTCAAAAATGTTAGGATTCATTCTTAGAACATGTAAAAAATTCAATAATCTTAAAACAATCTTCTATTTTGCTTACGTCCGTAGCCTACTGGAATACGCGTCACAAGTATGGAACCCAAAATACAAAACATATGTGTACAACTTGGAACGTGTTCTAAATCGTTTCCTTCGATACCTAGATTTTCGTAGTTACCGTCCCCATGTAAATCACCAAGAGTCGGCCGCGTTCTTTAATATGCTGTCGTTGGAAGATCGAAGAATCTCTGCTGATGTACTTTTTCTGCAGAAAATTGCTAGATCCACCGTAGATTGCCCGGAACTCCTTCAACGGATCCAATTACGAGTTCCCAATAGACTAACCAGATCTGACCAATTTCTTAGTCTCCCTCGATGCAACACTAATTCTAAACAAAACTCCTTCTTCTATCGGGCCTCACACTCTTTTAACACACACTACTCACAATTTGACATTTTTAACTCTGCACCTCACTCTATAAAATCACACCGACGATTTCACGAGCCTTTATAACTACAGATAACTACTCATTCCACAGTACCACCAATTCTTTTAACTTTAACTTTATTTCTTTAAATATATATATTTAAAAAATAAACAAAAACTTTGGAATCACACATATCATTGTACTTATTTACTACATCTAAATCGATCCCCCCTCATGTCCTTCCTTTTCCTCAACCCTTTAAACATACTGCTATGAAAATTTTAAAATTATGTTTCTTATTTTTTTTTATTTGATTTGTATCTCTTTTAATTTATATCTTAATTTCTTGTTTAATTTTTTAAATTAGATTTACTTACAGTATCAGTTCACCTGTATATACGAACACTTAAGTGGAAACCTATAAATGGTCATCTTAATACTACTTATATAATATTTTACCTAGTCTGTATGTAAACTGTTGGTCTCCCAAACAAATAAAATAGACTACGTAGAAAGGAATTCAAATGAGAAGCATGACCAAATTCATTGGTTGAATCGCTTCCAGCAGTGTCCTGGCATGCATTACTTTTCGGTATAAATTGTTCTTCGTGCCGACTTTTTCAATTTATAAATATTTTTACAAATTATCTTTCAGGCAAGGTTTGTCTTCATAAAGATATCCATTAGTTGTTTATCAGTATAAAAAGCAACTACAAATTATTGAAATCCTGTTCCTTTCAAGAACTTTCATTTACAAATGATAGGCTCACTTTTGTAATTATAGTTTTCTGGAGGATTTACCAAAATACATACTAAATCCGTCATAAAAATGAAACCCCTTGAAACTTGATCAGCATTTAATAACATATTTAAACACGTGCAACATGGACAACTCTCAAGCACTTCTGTAATTCTAATACTGTGAGGTTGTTTTATCTTTACAAACATCACATATATTTTTTAAAAATTCTAACATTGTACGGTTGAAACCGTATACTCATTATTTATTCATTCAATTCATAAAGTACATCGTAATTTCATGTGATCAATTATTACTTTCCATAAAAATAATTACAAAGTTTTAGCCAAATCGTTATTGATTTAGTGAAGTCTTCTACGAGATTACTTTCCCGAAGGACAGCAGGCTATTAACCAATTCTGATGTTACCTCATTATGAATGCCTTTTAATTTAATTGGATAATGGGTAAATAAGTTGTAGACTTTAGAGACCAACGCGGGAACGCGAAATCTTTTATCTTTTGCTTGTTAATAACATTATTTAGAATCACTCTCACAACTAATCGATCCTACACAGGAAAGGAAAATACTACACTCTTCAAATCTGCGTGATAGGCTTTACGGGACTCGTTGAAAAGTATTATCAGTGAAGAGGAAGCACAACCCCGAAATATCAAATGTTCAGTTGACATGTTAATTTTATCCTACTTTAAAGTTACAACTGAATTTTCAAATGTGAAAATAACGTCAGTGTTATTCATTAATATCAACAAACGAGTCATCTATGCGAAAAATCATTAATATTCATAGAAACAATAAATGTGTACGTTGAATATTTATAGTTGAAATTGCGTTTTGGACGCGAAGTAAACATTCTTATACCCATTTGAATAGATTTGTCATGGCCTGCGCTGGGTTCTGATCAAATATCGGAGCTTTTAGCTCTACCAAAACTGTTGTAATATATGCGTGCGTGAAGAAGGAGTTATTTTATTCTAAAACTTGAATATTATTTTCAATTTCTGTTTGTCGTCTACGAGTATTACTCTCGTTTTATTGTTTGCACAAATGCAAATAGTGAATACGCGCGTTGCACAATCTGGAAATAAAAAGGCTTATTATCGATCCCATTATAATTTTCTATTAATTGTACATTAATCGTTATACTGAATATTTCTTTACAACATAAACGACATGTCTTTTGGAATCCCACGAATTAAAAAGAAGAAAAAAAAACAGAACTCGTACATACCAAGAGGAAACTTTCATTGCATAAGGTGAGAAGTTTGTCTGCCGAGACCTCGAGAGGTCTGAGGGACCTTATCATTATCATCAGGACCAAGTGCCGCATCTCCCGGTCGGGTGCCCGTGCCCCCCTCCTCCACTGGCTGCTGTAGGCCGCCCTTCCCAGCTCCAGGCCCTGCGGTCATGTGTGCACCAGCATCAGACTTCTTGGCCTGCGTTGAATTATCAATTGGGGGAAATATACCCAGTCAAATAGTAATACCTGTTGGCGGATGCCCTCGGCGGGCAGACACTGGATGAGCAGAGCGATGCACAGCACGTACATTCTTACGACCAAACTAAAATCCTCGTTGTTCTTTCGCTGAAAAAATCAAAATTAACATAAAGTGAAATCACTTTATTCTAGCTTAAATCTGAATAAATTAAAGAATGCGTATAATTACCGTTGCCACTGCGCAGAGAGAGAAACATAACGCCAGAAGGCTGACCATTATTTGAACCAAAACCCGATGCTTTATTTTTTTTCCAGTAACTCTACACATCTGAAAAAACGTATTTTTTTAAATTTAAATGTATTTGTTTTCAAAATAAAAAATGGATACATTTCAACTGACTTGATTATTACAATGTGTTGTTCGATTATTTCCTTAATACATTTTTTTCTGTAGAGTCATTTTTTTCTCGAAATCTCGCCTAGAAAAATGACGTTTCACCGAGCCGCATTCGAAGTGAATCTCGTCGATGTCCATGGCGTACGTGTCCCCGCCACGAGCGCACCTATCGGCCGCGAGCTGCTTGAGCCGCCGCAGGCAGGCGCACAACAGGCGGAGCTGCGCGCGCAGCTGCAGCATGATGCAAGCCACCGTGAGGTTGACAAAGAGACTACAGAAGCCGCTCCACGCGAAGCCAGCCATGCTGTAGGCGAACACCAGCGCGCGCAGCGCTCCCGCGGCGCAGAACGGTGCCCGCAGGGGGATGGGCAGGCCGGCCAGCGAGCAGGGGTCGTCACGCTCCTCCGCCAGCCCGTCCAGTACCCCCTTCGCGATATAAGCCGCTATGGTGGCGCTCGAGAATGTTATAAACACCACCGTCAATATAATGCAACGCTTTCTACATTTCTCTCGAATTATCGTACTCCGGTACTGTTTGACAGTCTCAATTTCCAAAATGTAAATAATTTTTTGAAATAATTGCGTATGTTTCATGAAAGCAAATATTTTGATCGTAGAAATTGTATAAGTGAACACGATATGTAGATAGCCTACGAGTTCGGAGAAACTGTGGTTGGGCACGTCTACCCACACGCAGAATATGAATAAAATGTAGCAGAAGAAAATAGAGAAAGCGGAATAGCACTTGTAGGGCCAGGGAAAGGAGTTGAAGTCGCGTTCCTCGGGCAGGTGCAGCCAACCGAGCCCTAGCAGCCGCAGTCACGTGAAGCGTATCTTGTACGCACTGTTGCCCGGGGCCAGCAACGGTGCGAGCGCCGCCCTCAGCGCGGACATGGCACACCATTGCGGGTCTACAATACCACGTTGCCCGTAAATACATCAATAATTCCAATAGTTCCGGTAAGCAAATTGCTTATCTAATAGCGCCAGAGAAGTCCAATAATTAGACCGTCATTGTAATATTACTTCGAGCACGTTAATAATTGCGACAAGAACACTACTTCACGATAGGACAGTTGGGAGCAGTTGGGGCTCTTCTCTGGTATTCACACAAATATGTACATATATATACACTTATATAAATATATATTAAACGTAGAAATGTGGAAAATTTAAAATACTTTTGAATCAATTTCAATCATTTTCTTGAGAACCCTCAGATGAAATGATTTCCTATTGATTCTACAAAGTATTAAAAATGCCACTGTTCGAACCAATCATTTTTTGATGAAACAGGTGAATGCAGGTCTAATACAAAAAAATAATTTTACCGTAGGTCGATCATTGAATTATCAAAACCTTCTTCAATCTTGAACGGGTGTTATTTTATAGTGTAAATCTAGCGGTGGTTCATCAGAAAATATGTCTGTGGCGGTATTTGACGCATCAGAAAAATTTCTATCTGTGCGATATCTTCCTAAAAATCAGTTTTGAATAACTCCACACAGGAGGCCTTGAGGGAAATAATTTCCCTCAGGGTCTATGTCATCTTTGGGATGCTATGTGAAGGGTCTTTTTGAGGAAAGGAAAGAATGAACTTGGGTCTTGAAGAGACTCATGTTGAAGGAGGAAGGAAACACAGAGGCCGGCAAATCGTTCTATAGCCGATCTGTTGAACATAAGAACGAGTCGTAAAAGCGACCCGTTCTCATGTATTGAATGTCAACCATGTACAAATGTTGGGTGCGCGTTTGGCGAGTTTCCCGACTATGCACCGGTGCCGAAGGGATCAATGACGCAAGTTCCTCGGAGCATCTTCCGTTGAAATATCTGTAGAACAAGGACAGCATTCCCACCTGACGTCTGTGCTCCAAAGTTTACAATCCGTTTGTTAAGATAGGAGAATCTGTCAAACGGACCGCCCGTTTCTGCACAGAGTCAATGGTTTTTTCAGGTATTTAGGGGCTCCAGACCAGAGGTGGCTGCCAAATTCAACAGTGGGGCGTACTTGCGATTTGTACAGGGTCAGTAGTTGTTTACTATCGAAGTATCTGGGGGCCCTGTACAACACGCCCAACTTCTGAGAGGCTAACTTTACTCTGGCTTCGATGGAGCCCCGGTGCCTTAACTGGTCACTTAATTAAGGTTTCACCAAGCATTTCAATGGAACGTTTTTTGGGAAGATTACTTCCGTTGAAGGACATTAAATTGTTGATTAATACAAATTAAAAATTAACAAATTAAATTGTCGGTAACTACGGGATCTAACAAACAAAATATTGATGATTGCTCTACAAATTAAACTTAATTTCTGAACCAAATCTCAAAACAATCCATGGTAAACTTAAGGAGATCGAAAAAAATGATGTATTTATAAAATTGATTGCACGGACGAATTCGAACATATTTTCAAGCTAATGGACTTTATGACCCCACTAATTAATATCTTTCCACTATCAAAGTAATTGCTTTACCTAAAAAATCCGCGAAAATAGATTCGCTTGAATTTGGAATTACATTATTAAAGACACGAATATCGAAAACAATCAACGGGAATAATTTGAAAAAATACGTCATATCGAAATCAACATAAATAAATATTTACATTTACCTAACACCACATAGTTACTCTTCAGTTGAATTTGTAAAATCACGTGTTTATTCAAATAAATACTTGAAACAATCAAAACCTACGGCTCAGCATAATCTTATACTACGTTATTTTTAATGACGTCATGCAATTTGTACATGATGGAGATCGTTTTATCACTATTATTAAAAATTGCTCCACTAAGACTTAAAACCATTAATTTGTACGATTATTGAACTTTTATTTACCATGCGGTTACTATTGTTTAGTACTCTTATGTTTACTGAATTTACATATAGTATTATTTTGGTGATTTTATTTAGAAATATAAAATTGTAATAAAATAATTAAGTACGTCGTCGTAGAACCAGCAATCTGAAATAATGTCAAAATTATTAATTATTTATCAAATTTCATACAGATATTTATAAAATAAACGTATTCAACATTGACACGTATTTTACAGTATAGTTAAAAAAATATTTAAATATAATATTTATAGTAAAAATATTGTTTATTTATTCACTTAAAATATAATCCCGTGCAGGCAGGGTTAATTAATTGTATATATTTAAGGTCTCACCGTAAACAACAAAGTGTTTTCTATCTTGAACAGTCCAAGGGCGAAAAATTCTGGACGTCGCTGCAACATGTGAGTGGAAAAATGATGAAGCTAAAAATGGAAAATGGAAGCACTATTTGGAATCATCATTACTACAAATATGAAAACTTTGTTGAATCTATTCAATTTTTGTTACAAAGAATGTTATATTTTAAATACGATCTACATGACCATCTTTGATCATATGACGCACTCCTGAATACTTGTACATTAATTCACTTAAAACTAGAAGGCAAATAACTGATTTAATATGTTTACATAAAATGATTCACGGTGGTCTCGGTACTACATTGTGCTTAAGCAAAATTGAGGTGAATGTACCTGATTCTTATTGTTTAAGACGCCATAGCACATTTCACCTGAGCACATTCAAAAACAATATTGCTTACTTTAGCCCTCTGTCTTAAATGTGTCGACAATAAACTAAGATAGAGTGTACTAATGTTTACATTTTCGTCGATAATTTGTACAGTTTACTAAAACATCCTGCGATTGCTTAATACGCGTGCATTGGGCGACCCGGTCGCGGCGGCCAGTGGGGTCCACCAGTATCTTAGAGTATGCGCGCACATGGCGATCGGCGAAATTAGCGGCCAGCCGCAGTCGTTGGAATTACTGATTTTGTACGGAATACATCAGTGCGAGCGCATTAACTGCGGCGGATAGTCCTTTTTTTTAATCTACGGAGTGTTGAATTTCGACTACGATGTCTTGCGAGGATCATTTTGATACAGACGGATTGATTGCAGAAATTAAAGTTAGAAGAGGTATATGGGATATGTCGTCAGGTGATTATTCCAATATAGATGTCAAACGACAGCTTTGTATAGAGCTGACAATTATTTTCTGCGGTGAAAACTTGGAAGTAAAGGATTTGTTTATATTTTTTGTCTTAATGATAAAGAAACAATCATTTATTTTTAAAAAAAAATCGTTGTGACGATCAACGTCCATCAGCACAAAAGTATTCTGCGAATATGTAGTGGTATTTAGATGATGTTGTAATTGCTCTAGATGGTGGACATGGAGGTATTTCAAACCAATTCGCAGACAGAGTCATGATTCATCATTGATTGAGTTTTTGTAATTTTATATTTTATGTATCCTTTGTATTTGTTTTTTTTTTACCATTGTACTTTGACTATGCTTTTATAACTCGATTGTTCTTACGTAAGTGAGAACATCTGTTAAGAACCAGTATAAATAAATAAATACAAAATATGATCTGGTAATATTTTTTATGTTCAGGAAGATGCTTTATTAAATTCGAAAGATTCAAATGTAATGCTTAAACTTTACCAAGTTGTTAGTGATCACACTGATCACAAAATAAAGTTTATCTCGTATTTTACCGCAATATGATCATATTATATAGTTTGTGGAGTTATATGTGTTTATTTTTAAATCTGTCAACTTTGTATTTAATTTTGGGAAATAGAAAAATGAATTAAATCAATAAAACTATCTATTTTTACAATATTAAACATAAAATAATCAAATTCACATGCTATATTTCTATTTAACCTTAAATACTCGTATGTAGCATTCATAAAAACGAAGTTCGTTCAAAAAGTATATAACCTGATTGTTTTACGCGGAAATATATAAAGCCCGGAAAGTGTATTTCGGGCTTTATATAAAGGGAACTTTCACGAACAGTCAGGAGAAAACATTATGAGAACGCTACGGTTCAGTTTTACTGTATTCCAGATAGCTGTCAAATATTTCCTCTGGTCTTCTCCTGTTTTAGGTGATACGATATATTACCAGACTCTTGTTTACACTGTTCGTGTTGCTTGTGTTATTCCTTGATTAGAAAATTTAATTGAGAATCAAACCACAGTGTATTTATGTATTTGCTGTCGATTTCCTTTTCTCGCTTTTGGGATACTTTTAGCGGATTCTATTGCATATTTGACGTCATTTTCTAAAATATGGTCAAATAATACTGTCTTCTGGTTTGCTAAAGTTGATTGTGAAATTAACCAACATTAACTCTAGAAGACCTTGGGGAAATAATTTCTCTCAAGGCTTATTTAATCCTTGGGGATGTTATATAAAGGGTATTTTTGACGAAAAAAAAGAGTGAAGAAGCCTGAATCTTGCAAAGGCCCATGTTACAGAAGAGAAAAAACATAGAGGTCGGGAAACCATTTCATAGTCGAGCTTTTGAACTCAATGTCAATTCGTAGAAGCAACCCGTTTGCACGTGTCATATATCAACCGCTTAAAAATATCAGACGCGCGTTTGGCCAATTATTCGGGAGTGCATTGGTGCGACAAGGATCAATTGCGTAGGTTTCCCGGAGCATCTTCTACTGCAGTACCGGTAGAACAAACACAGCATTCTAACCTGAGGTATGTGCTCCAAAGATCGGAATCCATTTATTAAGATCGGGTTATTTATCAAACGGACCGCTAGTTTCTGCGTGGAGTCTAGGGGTTTTTTCAAGTAATTTGGGGCTCCAGATCAGAAGTGGCTGCCAAATTCAACAGTGGGGCTCACTTGCAATTTGCACAAGATCAGGAGTTGTGTACATATGTTAGATCACATAACGGTATTTATATTCTTTGCACTATAATTATGTAATCAAATATAAACTCTAAACAATACAAAAGAAAGAAGCAGTTATTTGATAGTTTTTGTAAAACAAGATTTTTTTTACTAATCTTTAAAGTCATTCGGTACTTTTAGCATTTACATCTACAGATCAAATGCGACTTTGGACATATTAGTCGTCTCGAAATAAGACACTTTTATCTCCATGGAGAGCAGACCATCGAGAATGCAAAAGGCTGGGCAATCAATTTAATAGGCTGGTGCGTTAATAATGCATGGAAGTTTTTGTTGTTGTTCGGACATCGTTCTCTCGGGGATATCAAAAGCCGTATATGATTATTAAAACTATGTCTTCATTTTTATTTTCCAAATTCAATAGTTTTTTTCCTCTATCAAAATTGGACAATTTTTACATTATCATGCAAAAATATTTTTTTTAAATACTTCAATTTTTTTAAAGACTGCTTTAGAGATAATATTTGGATAATTTGTATAGCGCCGTTTTTGTGAAAAATCACCTCAGATCCACGACGTTTAACCCTAGAAAAAAGCTCTCACGTCCCCGCCTAGTATACAATTTCTAGATTTAGAAAACTATTTTGAAGGAGATTGGGGTCTCAAATTCTACGTGACTAATAGATTTTTTTCCGACTAGAGGTCGTATGCCTTTTGAACAGACCTCGTATGTTAGATTATGGAATTTTACAAGAGGTAGCCAGTAGATACTTACTTTGTTTGAAACAGTTTTGTTCTTTTCTTTAACCATCATTTTATTGATCAGTGTAGTCGTTTTATATGCCTGTAAAATGATGAATAATTTAGTTTTGATAAGAGTTTAAATATTCACGCTTTTATTAATTGACATTCCTACATTAGACTGTTAACAATGTTTTGAGTCAATGTGTAACATACATACAATGACGTTACAAATATATAGACACGTTGTAGCGCTCGTATAGTGGCAAGTAAAACCACGCTAGTTGGTGTGCTCGGTGTTTAGGCCGATTTAGTACTAAGCTGTCACGCGTCGCTTGAGGTCGTTTACTATATCTAATTATATCATTTCTAATGACGTCTTCGCGTAAGCGAGTAAGCGAAGAGCTATCTGATTCGGTTCGATCGTACATCTGTTTCGTTCATACATACATATTCTATGAATGTCTATTTTTGTTATACATGATTATACACGACTGATATTTGAATGATGAATTTACTGGTAACGTAAGTGTGTTTGTAACTTGCCACATTTTGTGTTAATATTCTAAGGCTATAACGTGTCTATATATTTATAACGTCATGGGTAACTAAGTGTTATCTGAGAAACTAAAGCCAAAATATAAACACGTCGTAAAAGAAGAAGGAATAACAATACATATCGTAGTTGCACATCGAATATGGGTTGGGTGATGATTTTTATGAAAATGTTTTTTCCCTTTTTATTCTTCACTCTTCAAATACCAACCATGTGATATTAACAAATACACGAAGAAATAGAAAACAAACCATATTCCAAAAAATCAAAAGAGCCATGACTTTCAACTAATTGAAGACTGAATGAAGCAACATGCTTTATGAATTTTTTCAAATGAATGTTTCAGATTTTCCCAAAAGAAAAAAAAACAATTAAAATTATCTTCTTACAGCTTAATGCTAAATTATAATATTAACTATTGAAACAATAATAGTAATATAGTATGAAAGTTTTATTTAAAAAATAAAACTAACACACGCAAAATAAATAAAATGACACGTGTTACCAATGCAACAATAAACGTATTCTCGTTAATGTTTTAGTTTGGGTTTAAACCTCCGCTTGGAAAATAAATAGGTATAGGTTTTTCTTTCGGAAAAAAAGATGAGACAGTAAAAAAATTGGTTTCAATTAAGAAGTAATGAAGAATAACCCGGATTTGAGAAGGGGTTCCTTGGTAAAGTTGCTTATAAACTATGTAACACGTACGAGTGTAATACAATTTATTCATGCAATAATTTCATAACGATAAATTGAAACTTACGGTTTTTCGAGAGAGTTGACAAAAAAAAATTGTCAAAAATATATTGACGATGTTCACTGTTCCCTGGCAAGAGGAGTAAAATACGAAGAACACAGCATTTTCGTCACCCCTGTCCTTTGCTATCCATCCTATCGCATTCAATCCAACAAATAGGTTGAACACCATCGACGTAAAAGAAACACCAAATATGAGAATCAATTTCAAGAAGTAGGTACGATTAACCGCATCAATGTAATCGCACAGCGTGTCATATATCTTCCAGTACAAAGTGAGTCTTTGGATAACTATTTCATCTCTAGATGAAGATTTTAACTCTTCCAAGAGTTTTTTCTGTCTCGATGATGTTTCTTCCGCGTATAAACATGCATTTTTTGAGCCAATTTTCGTCAGTATTAAGTGTTTACAAATCAATTCTAACTCTGACCTCAGGATGACAAAGTTGATTCTCGCATGTCCCAGGCTGCTGTTGTACATCGTCAACAGGGAGGTGTAAACGTACCCTGGCGAGGACATGGCAAACATTACTGACAAAGCATTTCTGTTCATCCAGTAATACATCAGCACTACACTGATTATAGCTTGACCGAAATGCACGACGGCCTGAAATAGTAAGGCATACAAGATCCTTCTTTTGATCCTAGTGTAGTTCTTTGTTAATCCGAGGACTTTCCAGGTATTGTCGATGTCCAGGAGCTCGCCCATAGTTTTAGGAATCACAGTCTTACTGCAAATGAAATGTAAGTAAATCACCAGCAGTATAATGAAGTCCGAGTATATCTTGACCCTGTCTCCAACCTTGAAGAGGGAAGACCCATTGATCAGACCGATTGCAGTCTCGTCCGTTGTCGAAAGACGATAAAAATTCCAAATATAAATACAAAATGCAATAACGGAGTATATCACGAAGATCTTTTTTGTTTTAAGTTCATATTCTTGAGAATTCTTATTTTGAACGACTGTGACAGGAATTCCCATAATAAGCAATACTACATTCATTGGCTGAACCGCCTCCAGCATTGTATCAGCGTCCAGTAACCTTTTGAAGAGTTCATTCATTCTGTGATAAAATGAGCCAAATGAGAAGGTCGACGACCCAAGATATGTTCGGTATTATGGCATTTTCAGAGGCTGCTCCAGAATAAGCTAAGAAAAACATCTGTTGAGGCTGCTTGCGTAGAGACCAACCTGTAGAAACGACAGGTTCCCGAAAATGAGAAGATAGATCTGTTTTTTATATCACTGTTTTCGTGAAAAATCTCATCAAGGCCGAGGACGCTTTAACATGACGTAGTTTATAATTTAAAAGTAGTATTGACTACTGCAGCAACATTTTTTTTTAAATGTAAACGTTGTAAATACTTATTACAACCGGCTATTAAAGTATGCATAAAATAACATAATGATTTAATAAAATATTTTAAAACACTCTTGAAAGGAAACTACGTTCCTTGATGGGCAGTTTATTTATTTTTTTTAATTTACGCAACATGAACGACGTTCAACACATCGATCCTAATTTCTGTAACTGTTTTGTTGATTTACCTTTATGGGCATCACATATAAAACCAAATTAATTTATTTTCATTAGATGGAATGACCTCGTGGTTAATTAATGACCAATATTTACTTTCCATTATACAAATTTGAGTAATGTATTGTTTTATTTCACTTATCTCACTATCATTCTAATAATAATTCGAGTGGTTTTATTTTCAAATCGATAATTAATCTATTCATTGGGTATCCAGGGAAGCTACTCATAATTAATTGCATTTAGTTTATTTCTGAAAGACCCCTTTGAATTATTTCCAAGACTTATGACTTTATTAAAATTACAGAAATAAAAACATATTTTAAATTCAGAATTCATTAAAAAAATGTACAATTACGATGATGATAAAATATGAATAGTAAATACCGATATCTTTTCACGTGATAAAAAAAATCAGCAGTTTATCGTCGCTTGAAGAATAAGTTATTAAATGAGCGGAATATCCTGACTTTCAAATTCCAGTCGTGGCACTAAATACGTATTATAACAATATTTGTTTTTTATTTTTTTTTTTTATTGTTATCTAGCACAAAACTATACGAGCTGTTAATAAACCCGAAAATCCCTTCGAAGTTGGTATTTCAAATTAATTAAACACTAGCCGTAAGTACCAATGTTAATCAAACTAAATATTGAATTTAAGGGTCCACAAAGTTGGTTGTGATAATTTCTTACCACTACATGTTATAAATAGTAGAATTATTCACTAGACCAGCGCCACCACATAGAGCCTCCCTCCACTCTTCCCTCTCCGCCACTCTTTATTCCTACAACCGTAAAGTTTATGAATTAATATTACTTACTAATTAATACCCCGCAATGTACGCTTACCTTGAAACTTAAAATAAATATTTTATTTCAAGCTCGCGACTAATTACGCACTATAAAATTTTTTCCACTATTTTTTAAATAGCACATTGAAAGGTTATTCTTATACGTTCCTATAAAAAAAGTCACTTGAGGTGAAATATCACAAAACTGCGCCATATAAATGCAATGTTATTATTATAAATGTCGCGAAATACATATTAATAGAAGCTGAAGTCACGAGCTTCCCCATTTAATGTGAAAACAGCGTCACAATTCCAAACATCCTCGTCTGCCACCTCTATCTGGCGTAGAGTGTATGCGACCTTTGACCTTCCTTCCTGCGCTGGGTGTACCCAACTTGCCTCTTATTGCCCCTTAACTCCAGTGGGCGAGGAATGTTTACATCAAACACCACGCGATTGTGAGGCTAGATTACCTCTTACCAGCTTTTTGATGGCGCACTAATCAAGTATCAACCCCCACCCTCTGTCCACTCTCAAGGCCAACCACATATTTCTCTAAAGTTGGTAGGTGTTTGGTTTTTATCGAATATTCGCAAATATTTTTTTATAGCAATTAACCACTTCGTTTCAGAATGACATCTCTGCTAAAACCTTAGTAAGGATCAAATTGTCTAGAAATAGCTACAAAAATGTTTCGTAACCAATTCTGATAAAGCAGACACTTTATAACTTTCCTCATTTCCTATTCCAATCCTCCCTTTTATATTTTCAACACATGTCTAACCTTGTATGATGTCACTAACAACAATTTTTAATAACCATTTTTACAATTAGAAATATCACTTGTGGCCTCACAATATATTGAGTGAGAAGCAATATTTCTCCGCGAAACAAAGATCCAATATGTTTACTGGTTTTCGTAAATATGCAAAGACTGATTGAACTGAGCTCTAGAGAGCAAGTGCTAGAAATTTCATCAAGTACTGGAAGTGTTCGTTGTACACGTCTCCTCGCCAGATCTACTGTCTACTGGGAAATACAAGCTGACGCGATACACTACGCTTTGTATCATACGATGCATTGCTTATGTTATAAGTATTCAATCTAGTTTAAACTTACGTTTTAATAAATAATAAATAGAGCTTTATTCTAAAACAGGATCGCATGTTAAATACTTGTGCAAATGCGTGTATACAAATGCTTCTTGTGGAGTAACAGCTTCAGACATCAATTAAAAGGTAATTTTAGTATGACGCAACATATAACAGAATTCATATTTATAAGTGCATGATTTTAAATTTAATTTCTTTGAAAACGTCTCTAATTTGCTTTTTTTCGGTTTTCTCCTTTCTTCTATCATT
Organism: Drusus annulatus; assembly: GCA_022651775.1. Classification (NCBI taxonomy): domain Eukaryota; kingdom Metazoa; phylum Arthropoda; class Insecta; order Trichoptera; family Limnephilidae; genus Drusus; species Drusus annulatus. The sequence goes on along the minus strand of JAGWCC010001052.1, from coordinate 48,511 downwards.
ATAACTCAATGTCCTCACTATCTAATGAAAACCATATACTCATTGTCATAAAATATTTATTTTCTTTTGTTACTTGTTATATTTACACTGTTTGCATTTTTAGAATCGTTTACTTTTAATACTTGAATATTAATGTTTTGAATGCCAACATATTTACTGTCCTCAATCTTATTTCCTTTTCTTTGATTTGATAAATGTGTTAATATGAATTCATACGTTTCATCTGAATTTGTATACCCTTAGTTCCTGGTAATTTGTTTAATCTGTTGATGTACACATACACTATTATACCCATATCTGAACCTTTTCTCTCGTGGTTTATTATAACGATTATGATTTTAAATAGTTTTAATATGTATACATATTATGTATTATTTTCTCCTTGTTAGTTAATCTTATTAGCATAATTAATTTAGCATGAAGGGCACTTGAGGTGAAATATCAAAAAACTTCGCTATATAAGTTCACTGTTATTATTATTATTATTTGCATACACATTTCTCATTTTAAAATATTCAACAATATTTGACTGCCAGCTAGCAACTAGTACACTAGCACTAGTCCTACCACACTAGTCACATTCCCGAATTACGAGTAACTTTATATAGATACCATCTTTCCAAAACTCTTACTGCCATTATTATAAGCGGAAAATGTTGTGGTAGTAATGACGAAGGACTTAGCTAGCATAAGAATCGAATAATAATAATTCGCTAATTTCTATAGCGCCGTTTTCGTGAAATTGAACTCACAATACCTGAATTAAATCCCGATGCATTTTTCCACTCAGGTGCTAACCGGTGCAGATAAATATCTAAGTCAATAGATACTGATCAACATACGTGTAAAATGTAACATCTTAGAGTTAAGAGTTTAGTAAAATATATGAACTTTCCGTTACCAAGCTCAAAAAATTCCTTTCACTTCGAAGATGACTATGACACGCCAGCGTCACCGTTAAATATTTATTACACACTTTTCCGTCAAAATGTTTTAGTATTAAGTTTACCGATTTTTAAACATACTAATTTTTTACATAAAAAATATTTAATATCATTTTTTTTTTCAATAATTTCTCAAATATTATATTAGACTTCGTTCGAATTAAATATATCACATTTATTTAAGCATTCGTGAAATACTTCGGTAGTTATGATTTTTTTTTTTAATTCAGTGCGAATTTTTAATAATATAGATTAGTTAATACAAATAGATAAGTTTGAAAAAAAAAACCGTAACTGAGTTTGCCATTGTCTAAGGTTATGGAGATATTATTAAAAATAAAAATTTTAAAAACTATGTATGGTAGAATTTAATTTTAAAGTGCGAAGTATTATCTCGGTGACTCTTTTATGAATTCTGTGAAGTATGTGAAGTACGGCTTAAAGTTTTTTTTTACTTAGCATAAATATTCGAGACATTATGATCAGATAGTTATTATTAAAAGTGATTATGCTGTCGAGCCACAAAATGTTTGCTTTTTTTGACAAAATAATAATAATTTTCATCTGGCAAGTAATTTGTCTCAGTTATCGGATTCCGCCTCACATTCGACCTATTAGGACTCTCCCCATATATTCGCGCAGCAGGTTTAGAAATCCGACATTCAAAGCATCCTCCCCACTACTTTATATTTCTAGCACCCTTCTATTTCCTCTCCTCCTGTAGAGAGTTTGAAAATCTTATATCGTCGAATGGAACAGTATGTGAACCAATAACAGTTTGAGGTAACTCTCGGGTTAAACTCTCATCAATGCAACACTAAAGGCTAGCTCTTGCGCTAGCAGCCGAAATCAGGTACACGGCAGCTTCTGATGGCCAAAAACGGAAAAAAACCGTTTCTATTCACCGAAGCATTTCGACAAATTGTTGATATCATGGGCAAAAATCATTTAAGAAATTGGAAAAACTGGAATTATAACTATTGAAAAAGACACCGGGTCAAACTGCAGCTAAAACTAAGCTGCGTTGTTTTTGACTGCCTCACTTACGTAAATAAAATTATTAATTTGCAGATGCGGTTGTTTGCAAACTGGACGGGAGTATATGTTACGAAGAATCATATTTTATTCGACGAATAATTTTTAACTTACCATTGGGACAGTTTTATATAAAATACTAGTTATTACCAATAACTCTATTTATATGTAAACATCTGCTTTAACAGCAGTGATTCAGCGAAGAAGCCGTAGAAAGCAGTTTCTTTGAGACAAAAGTACTCGTTGACCTTTAACGTTAAAGGTGACCGTAGGTTTATCCATACGTCATCACTTCAATCCAAAGTGGTGCGCATAAAAGTACATCATTTTCAGTGGGGAAGTTTCAAAAATAAGTGTTTTATGTGATGTTCAAGGAAATGGACTTCTTATAGGGAAGATCCCATACAAAATCTTTGGAGTCTTATAATAAGACTCCTTGGAGCCACTGATTGAGGAGTAAGAATACCAAGATTATAAAACTGGGATGGCTGTGCATGGGTTTACGCGCATGTTGAAATTGTTGTTCTGATGTTTGGTAAGACGTGATTTTACTCCTATGAACTGTGAATTTTCGCGAAAAGAACGCAATCTCAAAGTCTTTAAGCTTTTAGAAAATGAGTGTAGTCTATTGTTTACGTTAAATATGCTTACATTTATGGGTATCCCCTTGTTTCAAGAAAGTAGGAATGTACAATTCTAAAGTCTTGGTTTACCTTAGGCCCGAAGTAGAGTAGCTTTGATCGTATTATATCCAGCCTTCACCCTACCCTCTCCCCTTCCGCACTCTACCACTTCACCCTGCGATCCGATTTAACTCAAGAATTTTTTATATTGAAAGCCTTAGTCAGAGCTAGTCTATATTACCCCTTAACTTTTAGAAAAAAGAGTATCATGTGTTTGCGCTTCGTAAATAGTAAGCTGGGAATAAAGTTCTCAGAGGTCGTTTTCTGTTGCTAAGCTTCAAAAATATCTTTTCCGTTAAACGAAAAATAATATTGATTATTGAAAGGTTACAATGACAGTCAAAATTAAATAAATTCACTAAGTATAACACCACTTTATCAACAGTACTTTTTGACCGGTTTCGAATCACCGTTCCTTTTTTAGGGTTAAATACTATCTACGATATAACAATGATACAACGAATTTACGTGCGATATACTACCAAAAGCTTTTTTTAAGCTTATACGTGCGATATACTATCAAAAGCTTTTTTTAAGCCTATACACATTCCCGTATATTTTTTATCTGAATCTAGGTCGGTGTATAAGTATTTTATTTTGGAAAAATATCTTCAAGGGTGTTGATCTTTTTTTGTTATTACATTTTGTATTTGGTGATATCATTATTTGATATAGGTATAGCGGGAGAAACAGAAATCCAGCAATCGGGTGGCTTCAGTCCTCTAAAGCCACCCGATTTAGAGGTCTTCCAACTATGCCTTTGTGTTTCAGTTTTTTGTATGCGATGATCAACTGTTCCAAAGACCTTTTACGATATAAAGCAGGTCATAGCAGGTACATTATAAATAAAAACATTCAAATTTTGAAATGTAAATTTGTAAATTCCAACCTTGAGTTTTAAATATTATTGAGCATATTACAATTGACTAACTTCGTTCATTTTTTTAAATTCTATTCCTGTTTAGTTTTTACTATTTCCATTATATTATAATAATAATAAAGTTTTGTTCCAGAAGGTTTGCAGAAGTAGTGCAATGCAATACCTTCCATAATTGATAATAATAGATGGTAATAATAATAATAAACAAAAGTTCTAATACTTATACTAGCTTATTTTTGCAAAACGCCATCAAAATGGAGTGCATCCTGGCAGCATTAAGATTGATGGGGCCAATATCTTACTTTCTACGTGCTAAAAAGGGTACGAATTCCGCCCGCTGTGGGATTCAAACTCGATCCATTCAAACGCTAGCTGAATAAGATGTTCCTCTTAGTAGTGAATGTCATTTTAATCGAGCGTGCTTCAAAGTGGTCTCCGCATCATCTGCATCTATTGATCGTTGAGAGGAGAACTGAGCCATTCATATGCAGCCGCGACAGTGAAATTGGTTGATTTCCGTCTCCTCCCCCAGAATCTGGCTAGTCGGTGGCGAAGTAAGGCGGAGAATGAGGGCACCCTCCCTTCGGTGAACATTGTAGAGGCACTGCAGAATCTTGGAAGTTCCAGAAGTTGTCTATGGGCATTGTTGTAGCAAACCCTCAACTTGTTCCATTGCACTGTTGGGTATTATGTCCACAGCTCAGATGTATATAGGGCAGAGCAGTACGTCTTAAAAAGTAATTTCCTGACATCCGCGTAGTTTATATTATTACTTCCTTATCCACAGATATGGAAACCAATCCTTGTGTCGTTGAGTTGTTGTAGGAGGTCGTTTAGGTTTATATTTAATAAAATAGGCGACATATTTCCTCCTTCCCTGACTACGCTTTTGAAGAATAGGGGTCTAGAAGAAGCCCCTGCCCATTGAATATTATTTTTTGTTGTCCGTACCAAATATCCAGCATATTGACTATCAATAAATATCCTACTATTTTTAGTTTAAATTATTTTTGATTGTTATCACATATGTAATTTTCAACTATCCCTGTGATTGAGAATAAAATTTAAAATGAATTTGTATTACTCATGTATTTGTTTGTATGTTTTATATTGATGGTTTACACAAGTTGAAAAAGTGTGTATTCAGAAACACTGCGAAATATTTTCGATCGTAATTGATTGAAATAACAAGGTTAAAGCTATCCGTCAGGTTAAAGCTAATGGATAACCGTTTCTGTCGAAACCAGTCAGTGTATTAAACTAAAGTAAAGCGACCTTCGCAAAATGACAGTGTTGTTATTCGATACTGCTTTTTATCTGACGACCCGAGTCCAAGTTAATTGGCCTATCGGCCTTTATCGATTATCAAATAGTATCGAAAAAATGAAAAGAAGTTACTTGGCTTTGCTTTCAGTTATTCAACGGAGCCCTTTTTTTAAGTACCTTCTAACAACATTTTTATTTTATATCCAGTTTAAGTATTTTATCCACTATTTATTTTTGCCGGAAGATAATAAAATGCAACTTCTTGAGATAGAAACACTTTTACATAACTCATTTACAAATAAACGTTCCTTTGAAGGACTATCGTGGAAATATGCCCTCACTGCTTGTTTTTCATAAAAAAATATTATATTTCAAACGCTCCGGGGGTTGCGGAAAACATTTTTTTAATTTTCCTAACGGAGCGTGCTCAACAAAGTACCAAGTTATTGAACAAAGGGTTTTTAAACATTCTACCAATAGCTAGACAAAAAATTAAATACATTTTAATAAAATGAAAAATAAATAAGATCGTCAGAAATTGCGGCTTTATACCTTGAGATTAGAATTCATGCTATTTTTTCAGAATTAGAAAATATTCCCAGCGCATGCATATTATTCTCATGGTAGAAGACCGCTTACCAGAATCTAAGCGTTGCTTGATGTTGACAAAGAACTGCTTTTGCTAAAACTTTGATATTGTAAGTCATTATGAAAACTGCCCCATTTTGTAAACAGGCTAAAATTGTCATCTTTACAACAAGTGAAGTAATCTACAATAATAACATTGTATTGCAGAAATGCATTAAAATTCAAAATTATACATTAAATTTAGTATGTTAGCTTTAACATTCATGAAAAATAGTAGTGTGGATTTGTGATGGTACACGCTTTTTTTTCATAAAACACTCTTGTGTATAATATCTCAGAATGACTCATCAGTTAGTTAACAGGTTCTTGCCGTGAGGTCTTCAATTATTTCAGCCTACCTACATCTACACAAACTTTTTTGGAAGTTTAAAGGAAGCATTAGTTTAAAATACAGTGGAAAATATTCTGATGGCTGTCAGAGAACAGATAAGATCACTCCTCCAAGGAAATACCTACTGTTTGAAATGATCAAAATTGCTGGAACGTTATTTCCATTCAGACTCTAAATCGTACAAATTCATTCCATCAATCCATTCCTCGCGGATGTTATGTAATATACCGAACAGCTGTCAATGTTCACAAGTGAAGACAACCATTTATTTGCCAGATTGAACAGTTTTCTTGTTAGGATCAAAATAATACGTTCAAACCCAAGGAAAGAATCAAAATAAAACGAAACAAAAAATGTTTTTTGAAATGTAAAATGGGAGATACAGACTTCCGTTTTCCCCTTTGCAGATAGAACGCGAAGGTAAGACAATTATATTTGTAAATGTTAAAAATTCAATAGGAGTCCTATAATGATAATATTGTCAATATCACGTACATACTCGTATATGTATTTTCAGTATAATTTTAATCTTGACGAAGGAATAGTTCTTCTGAAACCGGTTGGTGGCAGAAATACATTGGCTTAAAACCAAAAGCGATAGTTTAATATTATGACAACTGTAAACTACCCATCATTTTCACTGTACAACAAAAGTAAAGCAGTAACAATGTACCTTCAATCATACGGTTTTGAGTGTTTCTTTAACTTTTAATAAACATCATTTTTCAGTAACAATGTACCTTCAATCATACGGTTTTGAGTGTTTCTTTAACTTTTAATAAACATCATTAAAACACGCAAAGAAAATCAATTGGCTGAGAGAAAATTCAGCTGTTTTGAAAAGAAGCATACATGAGAATGGCTGTATTTATCTAATCTCTCTCATTTTCTCGTCATTTTTCTTACTCTGTTCTGTAAAGTTTGCAATTATACGTCATAGAAGATCATTGATGACAAGCAAAACCTAGTCGGCGTCGCAAATATATTTGAAGAGTGGTGTTAGTACAAAGTGACTGCTTTGTCGTTATTTGTATCGAGAGACATTTTCCTTTCCAGATTAGGATTCTAAGAAAAAACTTATCTCTGAACCAAAATTATATATTTCTACAAAGCTAAAATTTCCCTACAGTTTACTTAATTGAAAATAGTTGATTAGAATTGCTTTGAATCTTGAAATTTTTATCGTTTTTCTTTGCCTTCTCCCTGTAATGTATTAATCTCTATCATCGAGGAGTCTAAGAACTAAAACACAATTGAAGTGTAAGCCCAGCTTGAGGAATCCCGATGTATTTCTATTGGCATTTTGCGGTACGATATAAAACGCCACCATCCACTAACATATTGACGCTTCATAACACGTCACATAGGCATATGCTTTATTGGAATCCTGCAAGATAATTTAGCAGCCAAGGCAAATAAGAAAGTAGTTCTCATTCAACAATCAAGAAAAAATTCTTACAAAACATATTATACATATATTTTTTTCATTAACTCCACATAGTCATATACAACAATAATACTTCAATAACAAAAGTCTGTTTTCTGACAGCTCCACTTTAAATAGTGATGAAGTGCAAAAGTTAAAGAAGATAAAGTGCAAAGTTAAACAACTAATAACAGGTAGTACGTGTACGCGTTTTTGTACTAAAAAAAACCTTTCTTTCATCGAATTGCCAAGTGTAAATTGGAAAGAGTGATAGTGTCAGTGTCTGACTTTGAAAAAAAATAAAAAAAAATGTCCGAAAAAAACCTGAGAAGCAAAAATACTCCGACTGCGATAACACCAGAAGCTCAGGCTTCCAACATTGAGTCTCTACTCGAAAAAAAACTAGAAGCATTTAAAATCGCTATAATAAAAAAAATAGATCAAGAAAACTTAGAATCGAGAAATTCAAGAGATTTTATCAGTCGACAGTATGATGATCTCCACCTCAAAATGGAGACCATCATTAAAATGGTTTCCGAAATGGATGCAATGAGGAAAGAACTAGCGGAGAAGGACAGAGTTATCAAAGGCCTCGAAGTCAGATTGGCCGAGGTAGAGCAATCTTCACGTGAAGACTCCCTGGAATTCTCAGGAATAAAAGAAAAAAATGAAGAGCAACCTGCAGATTATTTGCTTGAGCTCTAGTCGTCGGTCATTCACTGGGTTGAATACCCTTCACATTGGTAAGAGAAATTTGGCACTTGTTATCTTACTGCAACAATAACCCATACTCTATTACCAACAAAGGTGAAATCCCCAGTGTTTGCCACGGACGATGGAGCTCTCTCAAATAATTTTACTATTTTTTTCTTATTGTAAAATTGTAATCACAACATGGCTATTACCATGAAAAGTTTACTAGAAGAAATAGATGATCTAGATAATTTCTATACGACTTCAGAAGCTAAAATATGCAAATACCTGATGGACGATCCAAATAACATTACCATTATACACCAAAATATCAGATCGATTAATAAAAACTTTGGTGAACTTCAGATTCAACTTAACCATCTATGTGTAGATTTTGATATAATTATTCTTACAGAATGTTGGTTGACAAACTTGTCCACACCTAAAAACCTAATAACTTCACTTCATACAACTCAACAAAATTTGATAGTCAGAATGATGGGGTTGTTGTATACACAAAAAACAATGATCAAAACCCATTAGTCACGGAAATTAATATTCAGGACGCAAACTGTATGCAAATAAAATACAATTACGATACTTACATTCTCGCAATATACCGCTCTCCATCGATCCGCAACATCACTCCATTTCTTAACAGTCTCAATTGCATTCTTTCTAATCTCTCCTTTGCTAAAAATATTATACTTGTAGGTGATTTAAACATTAACATTCTTCCTAACAACTCGCATCACCAATGTAACGACTACCTGAACATGTTACAGTTTCATGGATTAGTTAGCACCATCAATACTCCAACACGATTGGCAAACGAATCAGCATCATGCATTGATCACATTATGGTCAAAACTAAAAAACAATGTAAAAGTATCGTTTACAAATCAACCATTACCGATCACTATACAACAATGCTCACACTACAATCATATACTTTCAAAAATAGAAGAGAACAGACGATCACTTTCAAAAATATTAATTTTTCTAATTTAAAAAACTCAATTAAGAAAAAATCATGGCAAGATCTCTTTCGAATAAATAACTCGGAGGATGCATGGATTTATTTTATTGACTTTATAAAAAATGAATTAAATAATCATACTATGATTGTCACTAAAAAAATTCTTAATAAACTTAAACCATTAAAACCATGGATAAATCACTCAATTATTAACTGTATTCGTAAAAGAAACGCACTACACAAAAAATTTTAAGATAATCCGTTTGACACAATATTATTAAATTTCTATAAAAGATACAGAAATACCTGTTGTAATGTCATAAGAAAGGCAAAAGAAATCTACTACAGAGACAAAATCAAAGAAACCAACAATAATCCCAAGAAAATATGGCGAATTCTTAGAGAAGCTACAAATACGCAAAATACCAAAGACAAACACGACATAAACAAACTCTCTATTGATGGGAATATTATTGACACCTCGAAAAATCCAAAGCTTGTTGCTGATCATTTCAATAATTTTTTTATTGATGTTGGCCATCTCTCGCTTATATAATCTCGCTTCTCGAATTCCAAATTCTGGAAATGATCAATTTCCTGAAGCAGTAGTCAAAGAAGCAAAAAAAACAAAAAGTGAGAAATTTCGTTCTCCATCCTGTGTCGGAGGAAGACGTTATAAAAATAATTAAATCACTAAAAAATACTTCTTCTACCGGTGTAGATGGAATAACAACAAAAATTTTGAAAATGTTATCTACTGAAATTGCATTGCCTCTAGTACACATTATAAACCTAAGTATTACCCAGGGACACTTTCCCTCGAATCTGAAACAAGGTATCGTTATTCCAATACACAAGGCTGGGAATAAGACAGACATCAATAATTACCGACCAATAACTCTACTGACCAGTCTGTCGAAAGTTTTTGAAAAAATTATTAATACTCAACTTGTAAAATTTGTTGCCAGTCATAAGTTGTTCTCAGAAAATCAATACGGGTTTCAACAAAATAAGAGTACCTCAGATGCTATCGCTGCTGTAACTGATTTCATTGTGAAGTCCCTCGATAAAGGCAAAAAATGTATCTCAATTTTCTTAGACCTCTCAAAGGCATTTGACACAATATCTCATTACAAATTAATTAAAAAACTTGAAAAAATTGGCATTACAGGTAATGAACTAAACTTATTTAAAAGCTACCTAAATGGACGCAAACAACAAGTAAAAATACAGAATATACTCAGCAACCAGTGCTCATCTAAATACGGAATTCCTCAAGGAAGTATATTGGGCCCGACTTTGTTTCTGCTATATATTAACAAACTATGTAACCTTAATATTCAAGGAGAAATCGTTAGTTTTGCTGATGATACGGTTTTACTGTTTCAAGCTGATACGTGGTCAGCTGTATATAAAAACGCTGAAAGGGATATTGGCATTGTCAAAAAATGGTTGGATATGAATACACTAACTCTTAACACCGAGAAAACAAAATATATCACATCAAGCATTAACATTACAGGCCAACCACATGATGATATCCCCATTAGAATACATTCGTGTCTAAATCCCGACGTATGCTGTCAGTGCCCTAAGATAGATCGCACCATTCAGATGAAGTACCTTGGCCTCACCATTGATCCGTACCTCAAATGGAACCTTCACACGCAAAACATTGCACATAAAATCAGAAAAACCATCTTCTTTTTTAGAACCATAAGAAACTTTCTTGACTTGAAACACTTAAAAATGATTTACTTTGCGATATGTCAATCTTTTATTGACTATGGTATCATAGCTTGGGGAGGTGGAACCTCATCTGCTATAGACCCTGTCATAAAAGCACAAAAAACAATTATAAAAATTATCCTCAAGCTACCCCTAATTGCAAGTTCTAACTCAATTTATCACATAATAAAAGTCTTTGACGTTCGACAAATATATGTAAAATCAATTCTCACCCATCTTTTTACAAACAAACATAAATATTATGAAAAAAGACCACACACTCGATTTACTCGTAACACTAACAAAGATTTACTCCAATATCCTGTTATCTCTACCACATTTGGTCAACGGAGTTTTGGGTACATTGTGACAAGAATCTTCAATATTCTTCCAGAAAATTTAAAACAAAGTCAAACATTAAATATTTTCAAACAAAACGTAAAAATGTGGATTAATAGTAAAGACAGAGCATTTACCGGTGCACTCACCCTAATTCGAAATCAGTGAATAAACCAATCACAGAACACACAATTACTTATTCATATATGTACAATTTTATGTTAGTATTTCTATAATATTAAATTCACACTTTTAACCATAGATTAATTTAATTTGAAGTAATTATATCAATCGGCAAAAATTACTGGCTCAACACAGGCTTGCCTAGTGAGGCAGATTACGAGAAAACAAGTAATAACTGTAAACAAATATACGAAAACTAAGTTTATATGTATTTAAACTTTATTATTGATAGCATGAGCAATAATAAACACAAATGGGTATTTTATAAATGTAATGTTAGCTATCGATTCCTAGTTCTTAAGTCTTAGATGCAAGTCAACAGACGTAATTCTTAGTTTTAATTCATTATTTATATGTCTTATATATGTTATTTTGTTTTTGCAATTGTACACTGAGTGTTTGTCACGTAAGTGAGAACATCGGTTAAAACCTATTATAAATATAAATATAAAAAAATATAAATAAAATATAAAAATGTATTTAAGCAAATACGAATAATGATAATGATCTACTCTAAGGCGAATACGCAGACTAGTCTATACTTCTTTTTGATCACTGTGTTTATTATATATATTATGTTTCCAATATATCGATCTCTAGTTCAAATATATTCATCATTGTACATACACCTTTACACAACCTTATATTATGTTTATCCTTTTTTATCGTTATTACTGTAAACTATAATTAAATAAAGATTATTATTATTATTATTATAGTCTTATATTAAATACTAGATATTATATTCTAAGTTAAACCCCATTAAATTTGATTTTCATCACTTGCTTGTCCCTTCTATACTATGCTGTGTCCTTTCTATCTACAATCTATCTGCAATATATATTATATATGGGTATCTGTGTCCATGTGTAAAAAAAAACATTAATTTTCAGCGCTGATAGAGATTAAGTCAATGCGAAACCCCGCTGACACCAAACATATGTTTTAAGAAACCGTATTTTATATCAAACAACATCTTGTCTTTACAAACACTCTTTGACGACATCTCATAGTTTTATTTTTGCATGCCAATGCGTTTCATACTGGAAGTGTGAAACTGTCTTAAAGTTTGATTCTGCAATAAATAAAAGTGGTAACAGGTTTTCCTCCGGAAAGTAACTAGATACGTTGAGCTTTTGGGTTTTAAATAACTGAAAAACATATTAATTTAATGACGCGCACGACCCCTTCGATAAACTCATGGTATAAATACGTTCAGGGGACGCGGCGGTTACAAAAAACTTTTTTGTCATTTTGCTAAATAATTGCTCTTCTAATAATACTTACATTTTTTAAAAGTGTCGTTCGAATTGCATTCTTTCTTTTCCACAATAAATAAAGTGAGTAAATAAAATTAAAACATTAAGCTTGGAACATTGTTGAAACCCTATTTTGTTAAGTTTTGAGATGGACGGTGCGGCGGGAGGTCTGCTTCCGGAAGCCCTTTTCAGATCCAAGCGTTTTGTTATATCAATATAATGCCCTTTTTCTACTATTTTCATAATTTTTCAGTGATTGTGATGATTTTTTAATCAGTTAATGAGTATTAGTTTAGTATTTATACTTCAGATATTTTACCATTTTAGTTCTACGCAATCCACAATTCCATAAATATCTTTATCCTTAACCTGTATCGACACAGCAAGCATATTACAATATTTGTTTTACTGTTTTAAACCGTTTTTTACACGCTTGTGAGAAAAATCCAACTAAGTTAAAATATAAATAGTACAAAATAGATTATTTGTTCACCATAAATAGGAAAATAAAAGAGGGAGATTTAAAAAAATCTGAATTTCTAAAGAAAAGTAAAAAAAAGAGTGTATATTTTTAAGCAATAGCAAAACAATATTTTTAAACTATAAGAAATCAATTTCAGCACATTTACTCGTCTTATTAAACAGACGACAAATTTGAAAAGGTGGTTAACGCAATATTGTTTTTAAATATGTTATTGCGTCTTGTACAATCGAAAGGTATTTTTAATACTGCTGAGATAAAAACCAGTATCGAGACCGTGACCGTGTATTATTCTATTCAGATATATTAAATCAAGCAATTGCCTTCTCAGTGTATTCGTACTGAAATATTCAAGAGGTAGGTAAGTACATCGTGTAATATATTCGTCGTATCTTGTGTAGAATCAATAATTTTTTTGTATGTTTTATAATGTAGATTCCTAATAGTGTTTTCTATCGTTGGGAAAAACTTCAATGTTTTGTGAATATTTCACGAATTGCTAGTTCTTTAAAATGAACCCTTCGCAGTAAACACTGCAATTGAAGTCGAACTCGTATCACTAGAGATTTGAAAAGGAAAGGAACTGGAACTGGTTCCTCGCCGAAAAAAACACGTACTAGTCGGTAGAAATTTAAAAGTAAAAATAACTAGTCAATAGAGTTTTGAAAGCGAAAAGAACTGGAAACGGTTCCTCGCCAATATAAAAAGTACTAGTCGATAGAGATTTGAAAACGAAAAGAACTGCCAAAAAATCACGTTCCTTTAGATCGAAGTACTTTGAAGTCGAACTACAATTGAAGTACTTGAAATGAAGTACTTGTTTATATACATTGAAGTCAACTTCACAGCTGAACTGCTGCAATTTGAAGTAGTTCTTTGTAATCTAACTTCCATTGAAGAATTTGTTCAGTGAAACAAAACGAATGAAGTTTGAACTGCCGCAAAATGAAATAGTTCACATGTAGCAGTCAGAACGCTAAAATGAACTACCAACTTCAATTAAAGTATTTGTTCAATGAACAATTAAGGAAGTAGAAACTGCTGCCAAAAGAAGTAGTTCTTTGAAGTAATTCTTTCAGAGCGGTCACAACGCTAGTGCTTTCATATCATTTATGCTTTTCTATTTGCTTCTAAACAATGCGTTGTAACGGATAACAATTGATCGAGAGCCCTCGAACGGTTTACATATTTTATGAATAGTATGTTTTATAGAAATTAATAATACTTTTTATATATTCCACAGTAACATATTGCAGGTAAAAACGCATCCACCTGTAAATTTATTTTTAATTCAATCTGTCACAAAATAAAATAAGTTTTATTAACGCTACAACATTACTACTTGTACCGGACAGGTCGTGGAAATATCGAAAACGAGGACGTCAAAACCAAGATAGTGAGGCTGAAGTTAGTGGGGAGGGGAAGGATATTGGGAAAAAGAAGGTTGGGAAGTACCTGGCTATTTAAATATGGTCACCAAACACGGCTAAAGCCATTTCAAGCAACGTTTCGATTCTGAATGGTGGTCTTTTACCAGGGCAATACTTAGAGTATCTACCACTCTGGAACGTGCCGCAAATATACTTTTTATTATTTTAATATGTGTTATGACACATATTAATTAAATAAATGTTATTGGCGCACGTCGGGTTTGAACTTGCGACCTTTGGATTCGTAGTCGAGCGTCTTACCACTCGACCATGGAGGCCGTCATGGAGGCTGTAGTTTTTCCACCATGAACGGATTGCTTGGTAGAAATTACCGCCAGGCAATGAGCCCGCGTATGACAAACACTAGGCATGTACGAGTATGTATGCTGTATGTATTATGCAGAACTAATACTTTTATCGACACGTGTGAACCTTATTTGAAGTATTTTGCCCAGGAAACTTGTATGTTTTCTTATTTGATATAATATTTATTATTTATCCATAAAATGTAATAATGGTATTCTTAATATAACGGCAATATGAATAATTAAAAACATCGCAAACGTAATATGAGAATATTGTATTAAGTCCTTTCCACCACGTCAAGTTTTATGTTATTTTGCCGTGGCACCTACATTTCTTATGAAGGTTCTACAGATGGCCGCAGTTCCTCGGAATCGTGTGTCTTTTCCCGTATATTTAGACCTCAGACAGAACATTTTTTATTTCCCTCAGTTTTCTTGGTAAATCTTTGGAGTAATAATAAAATGAACTGTCAATTCCACGAACTTCCGTTACGATATAATGAGAAAAAACTACTTGTCGGTATAATCTCACAAAAACAAGGTGAAATTATTAGTTTTTCTGGTGTGGATATTTTTTATTTGAATACTACACTAGAGTTCCAAATGCCTGGAACCAGTAGGACTATACTGCTATAGCACTTCCAATTGCGGCTTATGCCGAGGCTGAAAGGAGTGGGGAAGAGTTGAATATGGAAAAAAAAGGATAGTTATAAAGCTGGCTAATTAATTATTTATTTACTTTTGCATTTTTCATAAACTTTTACTTTAATTACCTACTGTTGTTAAATATTCTAATTAAATAACCACTTAAGTGAACATGTTTTGGGCATCATACCTGTTATATGTGCTTAAATAAATAAAAATAAAGAGGAACTGGTCACCAAACACAGCTAAAGCCATTTACAGTGTAGCACTGGACTTCTTGCAGGGCCCCGTTTATAAACAATGGAGTCGATTCATGATGTCTTGAAAGGAAGCTTAATTTTATTTTTTATTTTTCCTGTTATAATTTTATTATTTTTATTCAATACTAAATATTTTCATAATAATTATCTTTTTTCTATGTATTATCTGGAACTTATGGAATTGCACCACCCTCCTTGAGATAAATAACTAACTAACCAACCATCACACCGCTTCCCCCCAGTGGTAGGAAGAGAGGACAGACCGCCATATAACTCTGTCTTGGCACATACTCCTTGCTTCATTTACATCGTCTCATACATACTCTTCTGTTATTCTGACTCTTCACATGACTTGATTCAAGTATTTGATTTACTTGATCGTGCCATGTCTTTCTCGGGCGTCCTCGACTTCTTTTTCCATTCACTTTCGCCTCATGTATTCTTTTTACACTCCTTTCTTCGTTCATTCGCTCTACATGCCCAAACCATCTAAGCGTCCCTTTCTTGATCCTATTCATTACGCTCACATTAGCCTTGCATTCTTTCCGGATATCCACATTTTTAATACGATCATACATGGTTTTACCGCACGTCTCAAAGATCTCATTTCCACAGCATTCAGTCTACTTTCATCCTTCCTCTGCCAGTTCCATGCCTCACTGCCATACATCAGGGTTGGTATAAGTACTTTATTGTGGACTGCTAGTTTCGCTTCTTTGGACAATTTCTTATTTGCGCCAACAGCGTTCAGTCCTCCATCAATGGAGTTTCCTACATTCACCCTTTTTTCAATTTCCTTATCAGCCTTTCCGTCTCTCTTAAACATACTTCCTAAATACATAAACTCATCCACCTGCTCCAAGTATTCATCATTCACAACTATATTGCACGATGTTCTCGTACTCTCTCTTTCAAACACCATGACTTTGGACTTACTTACATTCATCATCAACTCATTTTGCATACATACTTGGTTCATCCTAGACACGAGAAACTGTAGATCTTCCATACTGTCCGCAATCAGCACTCGTCCGCATACAATAGGCAACATACTTCCAGATCGTTCATTTTCGCGCCCAAGCCCACACCTTTAAATTTTTGCATACAATTATCCATGTACAAATTGAACAACCACGGTGACATTACACAGCCTTGCTTTACACCTTTTGTGATGTGAAACCGCTTCGTAAAATTACCGTTCACTCTAACACATGCAACGCTTCCCTAAATAAATAAAAATAAATCAATAAATTAACGTAACATAGATAGATACAAAGCGGACAAATTCAGTGCATCTATACAAATTTGTTTATTTTCAGAATATTTAAGTAGATTTCTTCCTTTTTGGTTATTGTATACCAATCTTCGTGTTCAGCATTGAAGTTCCCCGCAATTATGGTGGATACGTCATAAGAGAAGGTGTTGTCAAATTCAGAACAGTTTTACGTTTCGCTAGATCATAGGCCGAGATTAATTCAACGGGTACTGATGTGCTATTTATGATAAATGCTTTTACTCGTATTTCGATATTATCCATTGAAAGGCAGTGAACGTACCAATGATCAAATGCCTTTTCGACGATGATTTATATACCTCCGTCTTTGTTGATAATTCTATCGGTACAGTAAATTAAATAATTTGTAATTTATTCATTTATTTATAAATTAACGGACTAAAGTCCAATTGCAAAAAAAGACATATAAAACACGAAATGGAAAAAAGAGCAACAGAGAAAGAATAGCACAAACATAATAATAAATGAAGCGATGACAAAAATAGGACAAAATAAACATAAGAGAGAACATTCGAGCCATGGTCTAGTTAAAGTTTTAGTAGAGTCGTAAAGAATGACAAAAATCATTTAGACTGCTACCAAAAATTTCAAGACCGCGGGTTGAGTTGGCAAGTCTCGACATTCTGGACATTGGAGAATTATACCCATAATTAGTATTGTGATGATTGAGGAACAGCAATTCATTGTTTCTGAGTCCACGACAAGGAATTGAAAGTTTGGTACAGGGTTTCAACTATGCTTCGTTGATAAGCCGTTAATAGCACGTCGAGGTTATAGTTCTGATGGAATTATTCTATTTCGCCTCAATATTTTATAACTCTGCTGTTTGCATTTCAATATGTAGCAAGTTATTCTAGTCATTGAATTTTCTTATGATTTTGTTTATGGAATCAAACTGGCTTGTATACATTTCGTTCAGATAAAATAGATCGGCATGAGTTACAATTGGAGGATGGAATGTCTTCGAGGCACCATAAGGGGTTCCTAGAGATTCTGGATGGCGTTCGAGCCGATATTGTTGACTTTGAGTTAGAGTATAGAGAGATGACTTTGCCAACTGAAGTATTTGTTCCTGAGAAAGTAAGAGGCAGGTTAGGCAAGGTAAGCAGAGGGAGAGACTTTGGCTATCGATGTTACTGTTATAGTAATTATTATATCGGTATTGATTATTTCAATGCCTCTGAAAATTATATAAGCGGAGGGAGACTTGAATGAGGTCTTTCACAGAAAACACATTTTGCAGGTGTATCCCGTGCCTTCGTACAGTCCAATTTTTATATAGGCCGTGACGGGGTATCTATACGGATCATCATGAGGAAGTAAACATATTGCCTATTTTTATTTCCTTCGTTATTTTAATATGGATTGCTAGATTTTAACACCCTGCAAGCCCGCCAGAAGATGTTTGAAGATGTTTAGTAAACAAATCGATTTCTGGAGGTATTTATAATCCATGTGTACTAAAGGAGATCAACTTTCTACCCCATCATTTGACGTTTTGCACATCGAAAGTTAGAATTTCCTCATACAAAAACACGCCAACTTATAAAGTGATAGAACTATTCAATGAAGCTGCATCTACCTTAGATATATTTAGATGCACATACTCGTTTATATAGTTCTGTCACTATCTCTTGATGTACGTACAAAAGTGACCGTTAATTACATAACGATCTACATACTTTTGAATATTTTTTTTTTTTTCACACAATTTCACATTTGCCAATTCAACGATTATCTCATAACATATGTACAAGAATGAACCTTTCTTATATCTTATCTGTTTGTTTTTCATTGCTAACATTATTTGCGTTATTATATCATTTATAACGCATTACACTACTTCAGTTTGTACTCATATAACTCCTTCGGATATATAATACCTTGTCCATATGTGAGGTGTACATAAATGTTTGGTTTATTTTTTTACACAATGCATGTATTATCAATATTTCTTCATCATTAATCTCTTAATGTATTTTGTGAACAACTGTTTTTACAAGATCTTTGTTAAATGCATAAATAAATCTACACCTCACTAAAGGCGGATTCTCGGCACTAAGGCTTTCAATTGTGGGATTTTATTCCTGCTTGTGTGTTTTTTCAACTTTCATCCGACCTTTACCTGCTTCTTAAGCAATCTCGCTCTATCGTATTTATTTATTTTAGGTCCTTACATTTCATGCATTAAAATTCAAAAATAACCTTTTACATGGTGTTGGTCGTGGCCGCGTCCAGCACTGCGATCGTATCATATTACAATGTGTCTCGGCTGTGACTGCGTCCAACACAAGAACTATATGCCAAACATCATAAAGATGTAATAACATATGGGAAAATCGGAAAGTAAACAAAAAAAGCTTTTAGAGTTGGCTGTCTGAATATTTCTGTTTCAATCGGGTCCTGTAGGGAAACAGAACTATCTCCTTCTTTAATATTTTTTCTCTTTTGTCGAGACAGGTAGGAGGAGGGTGAGAGTGAGGAGTTGGAAGGTTCGTGAAAAAAATATGGAAAGGGAGAAGAGGTGCAGAGAGAGAGAGAGAGAGAGAGAGAGAGAGAGAAAAGGAGGGAGTCTCACCTCCAGCGTTCGGATAAATTCCGCTGTACCATTTCATATGAGAAATTATATTTACATACTCTGGGTAAATGGAGGGGCTTGGTGTAACACAAACTCCTTGAAGAAAAGTAACGCTGCAGACGGCGCAATAAAGATAATGTCATAAGCGTACAGCTGCCACGAGTTGCCACGATAGTGATTGTTTAGGAACGAGTCACGGTGTCAACTTTAAATACACCTATTTTTTTTGTACTTGACGAAACTTTGAAGGAGGAAAATACACAATAATGATACAAAAAATGCGCAGTTAAAATTGTGAGAAGAAGAAATTACACCGGAAGAAATTACGCACACATTTTATAGTTTCAATTGTTACGTTATAGTTAATTAATATTCATTTGCAATGTTTTTTCAAATGAACTTGCATATTTAAGACCTTTTTTTTATTTTTTATCTAATACTTTAGGTTTTTATATTTTAGAATTTTAGTGCATATTTTGGATTCTTAGAATGCACCTATTAATTGCAAAGAAAATTAAATTAAATGAACCACAACATTAAAAATTAAGAAATACAATTTGATAAATGCATATATTTTTAAAGGTATAATTTCTCAGGAAATTAACGATATATGATTTTAGTATGTCTAGTTTCCGGCCGTGTTATTTCCTCGAATAACATTTTGGACTTACTAGTAACAAATTGATTTTGATAATATCTTATTATGCAATTTAAAAATATAGCTTTTAAAATTCTAGTTGTTATCTGCTTTTTAATATTTTGTGTTAGTATTTTTTTCAAGAAACTGTTTGTAACTTGCTAAGCTTAAAAACATTACTCAAAACGCACAATGATGTTATTCAACACATCTACATAAGTATATTTGACAGCCTCCGTGGTCGAGTGGTAAGACGATCGAATACGAATCAAAGGCCGCGGGTTCAAACCCGGCGTGAGCCAGTAACTTGTATTTAATAAATATGTGTCATAACACATTTAATTCATATAAACCGCTTTTCGATTGGGGATCAAGAAAACAGATAAACCCCGACCCCTTAAAGTCATTTTAGACAATTCCACACAAGCTATCGATATTTTAAAAAATAAGAACAACATAACTCAGTACCCAGGCTTAAAAATTTACTCCGATCAAACACCAGCCCAAAGAAACTATCTGGCCAACCTTAGAATAAACCTGGACAAAAGAATTCAAGACGGTGAATCAGGACTAACGATTAAATACATAAATAATAAACCAGTAATTGTTAATACGAATCCAAAAAACTGAAACCCATTTTAGTTTATTACCAAAACATCAGAGGCTGCCGCACCAAACTTGATGAACTAAGAAGAGCGCTTCTATTCCACCCGTGTCATATTTATGTCCTTACTGAAACTTGGTTGGACTCGTCTGTTGACACAGAAGAATTAGGCTTCACTTCTCATATCACCTATCGCTACGATAGAAGTACTATAACCAGTACCAAATCTAGAGGTGGTGGTGTTTTAATATCTGTTTCTAAATCAACATCATCGTCTAGACTTAAATGCATCCATAAAAATGTTGAACAACTGTTCGTTCAAATCAAGACTAGCCTAGGAAAAGTAATTATTGGTTGTGTTTACATTCCACCTGGATCACCTTAAAAAATCTACGAAAACCACACTGAAGACGTTGAAGCTCTCAAACTAAAATATCCTGAAGCCAGACTGCTGCTTATCGGAGACTATAATATACCTAATATTGACTGGCTCACCCATAGTCATTCGAATAACCAACTT
Organism: Drusus annulatus; assembly: GCA_022651775.1. Lineage (NCBI taxonomy): Eukaryota > Metazoa > Arthropoda > Insecta > Trichoptera > Limnephilidae > Drusus > Drusus annulatus. The sequence continues at coordinate 27,363 of JAGWCC010001052.1, read as the reverse complement.
AATATCTCTGCTAATGCTCGTGAAGTTATCGATATGTCATCTTTTTTAAATCTTAAACAAATCAATAATGTATTTAATCCTAATCACCAATTGTTAGACCTCGTATTTAGTAGTGATTCTTCTGTAAAATTATGTAAATCAATTGATCCACTTCTGCCTATCGATTCTCATCATCCTCCCTTAATTATTACCATTGCGAACCTCGACCCTAACACTCAACCCGAAATTGTTCCATCCTACTCATATAATTTTGCCAAAGCAGACTATCCACTGATATTAAAATATTTAGAAAGTGCAGATTGGTCATTTATAGACTCTAACAATAATGTTAACCATAATTTAGATTCCTTTTACTCCATCATTAACACGGCTATCGATAAATTTGTACCCTCAACTCAACTCATACTATTGAAATTTCCAAAATGGTTTAACAAAGATTTAAAACAACTTATAGTAAATAAAAAAATCTGGCATAAAAATTATAAGAACAGCAAATCTATCTCAGACTACAAAATATTTCACAATTACAGAACTGAATGCAAAACTCTCTCCAAAAAATTATATCAAACTCACATACATAATACAGAACAGTCTATTCCTTCAGATATCAAACACTTTTTCAAACACATTAACTCGCTAAGAAAAAACAAACCATCCATACCAACATCCATGCAATTCGAGGGAATAAGAAGCAGTGATACTACTGAAACTGCTAATTTGTTTGCCGACTTTTTTAAAAGTGTTTACGAAAAGGACATCCCATACGATCGTATTCCACCCTTTCATCCAAACGAATCAGTCCACATTCCTGCTATACATTTTAACGTTTCTGATGTTTCGCGTAAAATTAAGTCACTTGACATTAAAAAAAATGCTGGTCCCGACAAAGTGACTCCAATTTTTCTTATTAAATGTGTGTCAGTACTAGCCAAGCCACTTTGTCAATTATTTAACCACTCACTGATGACCGGCTGTTTCCCAGATCTATGGAAAATAAGTTATTTAACACCAATATTTAAAAAGGGCAATATTCACGATGTCACTAATTATCGACCTATTTGTATGCTCTCAATAATCCCCAAATTATTTGAAAAACTAATATTAGATAGAATCTCTATACACCTCAATAAAATCATTTCACCTAATCAACATGGCTTTATGCCGGGCAGATCCAGTTTAACAAATCTTTCACTATACGAAGAATTCATATCAAGTGCACTTAATGATAAAACCCAAGTAGATTCAATATATACGGACTTTGTTAAAGCATTTGACAAGGTTAACCATAAAATCCTACTTAACAAACTTTGCAAACTCGGTATAGAAGGTAATTTGTTAGAATGGATAAAAAGCTACCTAACCAATAGAATTCTTCAAGTAAGAAATAACTCTAAACTATCTTATAAATTTATAGCAACAAGTGGTGTACCCCAAGGTTCACATTTAGGCCCATTACTTTTTTCTGCTCTTTGTAAATGACATAATTAATGTATTTGATAACGATGTGCATGTGCTGCTTTTCGCAGATGATCTGAAACTCTTCAAACTCATAAAAACCACAGATGATTGTTCTCACATTCAAGTTAACTTAAATAAGTTACATGATTGGTGTAAACTTAACCAACTTTTTTTAAATATTAGTAAATGTCAGTCAATCAGATTTTTTAGAATTACTCACTCTCTCGACTATGATTATAAAATTGATAATATTTCCCTTACATCTGTCAATGAAATTAATGATCTCGGCATTACTTTCGATTCTAAATTAAATTTTCTCTCACATATCAATATAATAACAAGTAAAGGTTTAAAATTGCTAGGCTTTATTCTTCGAAATTCCAATGAATTTAAAAATATTTCTACATTGAAAATCCTGTACTCTTCACTAGTTCGAAGTCAAGTCGAATATAATTCTTCTGTCTGGTCCCCTCACTTTAAAATCCACTCTGATTCCATTGAAAAATTTCAACATAAATTTCTAAGATACATCAACTATAAACTCGGTCTACCTATTGAAACCATAAATTATAATTATTTAATGAAAGAATTAAAATTACTAAAACTTTCAGACAGGAGGCTTGTTTCCGACTTGACTTTTATTTTTAAAATTGTTAATGGTATTATAGACAGCCCTGATTTACTTAGCTTAATTACCTTCTATGTACCTAACAGATCCACTCGATCCAAAATTCTTTTTAAATGTAACAACAATATCAGGACTGAGTCATTTAAATACTCGCTTGTACCTAGATTGCATGCAGTGAGTAATTCTATCGCTGAAATAGTAGATATATTCAACTGCACTGAATCTAGTTACAAGAAGGCTATAATAACATACCTCTTTCTAAAATACTAGTGTTAATTTTCTTGGGCGTAATCAAATCGTCGCATCAAATGTTTTTGGGCGCATTGTTATTTTTTATGTCATTGTTATTTTTTATGTCACTGTTATTTTATTTTATACCTATGTTATGTAAAAGCCCATGAGGGCGTATAAAAATAAATAAATAAATAAATAAATATAAAAAATAATACAAAGTATATTTACGGCACGTTCCAGAGTGGTAGATACTCTAAGTATCGCCCTGGTGAAAGACCACCATTCAGAATCGAAACGTTGCTTGAAATGGCTTTAGCCGTGTTTGGTGACCAAATTGGAATGGCCAGGTACTTCCCAACCTTCCTCTTCCCAATCTCCTTCCTCTTACTGGCTGTTTCGCCTCACCTTCTACTCACCTCTTCCTTTAACCTCACAACATACCCTTTTGTATTCACTGGCTCTAGACGGTTGGGAGTAGATGAGCCTCTTGTGCGGTATTCATATATATATAAATATGTATATATATATATATATATTTTTTTTTTTATTATTATTAATTGGTAACCATTTGTACATTGCGATATTTTTTATAAACGAATTTTTGAAAAATACCAATTACTAAGTGAACAAAAACAAAATTCATCTATTTTTACGAATTTAAATAATATAACCAATTACATAAAATTTATGTCATATGTGGATTCGATAAAATTTATCATATCCAATAGGTTTTTGGATATTTTCAAAAAGAAAACGTTTGCTTTCTTCAGGATATTGTTTTCTGTAATGTGAACTCGAGTGCTTTCTATGTTTGTAATTTTAGAGATAATGGAAGTCGACTGTTTGTCAAACGCCACGGAGTATTTATTTACATACTTTTCCAGCGGTCTTTATTGTCTCCTTATTTAAAAAAAATGTTTTTTCATCAGAAAACGATAAATTCAACTTTTACTATGTTTGAAAATTATTTACTGATTTTTAGCCACTTCACCGTCATTCCGAGCCTCGATCTCGTACTTTTTTCTCAATGAAAAAAAAAAAAAAATAGAAAAACAATTTTTATTTTTAAATTGAGAAACCAATTATTACGGAAATAGTAATCCGACCAAAAAATAGTTGAGTTGAGGTTTAAATTTCAGGCTGTATAAATTTTATAAATTACAAATTTTAAAATAAATAGGACTCATACACAGTAGTCTAAAATAATTTGCTTTTTTTATTTCTATAAAATAATAGCATTATTTATTATTTGTAGTATCTTTTATGTGTACTAAAGATATTGATGTATTGTTGTACTACATTATATATTATGCTACACAGTGCAACATGGTGTGGTGTAATAGTCTGTAGTTTCAATAGTGGCGTGGTTTCTTAAGATGTGTAAATTATAATAATATGTATATTTTTAATTAATAAGATAATCTGTATTTCCGTTGTATTTTTATTACATTATTATTTCTATTGTATTATATTTTATTTTGTATTTCTATTGTATTTTATTATCCGGTTACCAAACTACTTGATTGTAGTTTAACGGGATAGAACGGAAAGAACAACAATAAAAAACACAGACGTGGTGTAACGGAGTGATACATTTGGCAATTGGATGTCCTTCAAACGTACTTCTTTCAACTTTCCCTCCGAGTGGAGGAATCCACTCCCTCCGCGGTCATTTCATCTTGAAGACGGTCGAAACGATTGGTAGGTATCTTTAGTTTGAGTTTGAAGTTATCTTTCACTTAGTGATTATGTTCTGTTACCTTTTGGAGGTAAAATAAAATAGTATAAAACATAAATGTATGTTGTTTGTTTTTATGTCAATTTCATTTAGTAGTGTAGTTAATATCTGACCTTTATAGATCCCAGAGAATTGTGACGGGAGTTGTTTCGGTGCCATCAGTGTTTGCTGTGAACCTTTAAATCGAATTCGGTTATTTTTGAAGGCCGGGACACAGACCACGGGTACCCCAGGCCTAGTAACATAATCGAATCACGAAAAATCGCTCCGTTCAAAGCCGATGCGTGTCTGGAATATGGGATATTGTATCTGAAATACATCTGGCCTTCTTTTCAAGGAAGATACGCGCTTCACGATAATTCAATACGCTGTAGTATTTGGCTACCTGGCCGTGGCCAAAAGAATTATAGGAAAGCTATAATTTATTTGGACTAGGTATTATTTATTTTTTACTAGGCCAGCATTTATATTTGACATTTCTTTCATTCGGAGGAACTCTTATTTAATTTATTACGTTTTTTGCCAGTCTGTCACCAATCATGACGAATACACAGAGCAACACAATAAACATCGAAAAAGAAGACAAACATAACACTGAAAAAATATTTGAATATATTGATAAAAAAGTTGAATCATTAAAAAAGGATATAATTAATAAAATTGAATCTCAAACAATAGACTCCCTAAAAGTTGTCGAATACATTAGCGCTAATACGACAAAATAATAAAAAATGGACCTGAGTAACAACCAAAATAAAATAATTCAAAATGAACTTGAGACTCTAATATAAAATACTACAGTTAACAAAACTGGAACTCAGACTTGATGAAATCAAATACAACTTAAAACTGGAGAGCTTTGAGATTGCAGGCATCCCTCAAAGCAATGATGGGCAGCTGTAGCTACTGGACATAGTTTAAAAAGTCGCAGCTGCAGCAGGAATAATAATCCAATTCGCCGATGTCTTCGCAGCAACGAGAACCACGGATCCTCGATTTAATGCTCGACCTAAAATTCTTGGAAAATTTATGGATTCAAATGAAAAGAATCTCCCTCTATCCAAGAAAAGGAAAATTGATCTCAACTCATTAAAGTATTTAACAAACGACGAAACATACATCGGAGAAATAATGACTTCACACCGCAAAGAAATTTTATGGAAAACAAAACAACTAGCGAAAGAAAAAAAATACGAATTATTATGGTTAAAACATGGAAAAAAAATGGTTTGAAAATGTCACAATGATAAAATCATATACATCAATCACCTGGACGACCTACAAAAATTAAACTAAGAAAACCCCAAAATAAACCAATCATAATAAAATATTCTAAAATGGATGAAGAAACTCTAATAAAAAACAAACCGGGAAATCTGTCAACTCTATAAAACAATTTTAACATACTAAACCAAGATATCCGTAGTATCAACAAAAAATTGATGAACTTCAGATACTAATTGAGAACCTAATAATACATTTAGATATAATAACCTGGCAGAATGCTGGATGAAAGACAAGTATTCACCTTTACATATTAACGGCTTCATCTCTTATGCAACTAAAATGAACTATACAAAAAAATGACGGTGTAATAGTATGCATCAAAGGTGACATTAAAAATGAAGTCAATGAAATTAAAATTACAAATGCAAACTGTTTGAAAATCAAAATGGGAAATAAGACAACGAAATTAGCATTATCAGTTTTTCTGATGATACCGTATTGCTATTCCAAGAAGAAAACTGAACGGAAACATTTTACGTGGCTGAACGAGAACTAAATGCACCTCAAAATTAGCTTCAAATAAACTCGCTCACCCTCAATGTCAGCAAAACCAATATTTAACGTTCTCCATGGACTTAAGGAGTCAACTAGGACAAGCACTACATCTCAAGTTACACGAATGCCAAGGAAATAATATTCAATATCGCTGCCCCATTATAACTAAATCACAAAACATAAAATACCTTGGAGTAGTAATTGATGATAATCTTTGGTAAAACCTACACATCAAAGATATTACAGAAAAGCTCACAAGTCTTATACGTTTCTTTAAAAATCTAAGAAATGTGGAAAATAAAAATTATACGAAAAAAGTCTACTACGCATTGTGTCACTCTCGAATCGAATGTGGAATTACAGGATGGGGGTTTTCAACATCTAAGTACATACATCATCTGAATACCATCCAAAAATGAATCATAAAGATCATACTTGAAGTACCCATAATGACACCTTCAATAGAAATTTTAAAAAGTTTTGACTTACCTAATGTACAACAAATATATGCCAAAAATATACTATTGAAACTTTTCAAAAATACGGAACCTCTCACTGGACCACGCATCCACGACACCATATTATAAAATCGCATTCGGACAAAGAAACTACACATATTTGGCAATAAACTCCACAACGTCCTTCCCCAGATATAAAACGAATAGAAAATTTGAACGAGTACAAATCAAGAATTAATGTCTGGCTGAAAGAAGTTAGTGAGATAACCTTAAAAGCAGCACTAAAAACTACATAGAAGACGCACCAAATTAGATGACATGAAACTACATAACTCTAGTCCGCTTCAGCACAGGACTCCGAGTGAGGAGGACTAAGAAAAAACAAACAATACTAACAAAGAGTGTTAAAATTAAAATAATTATTAATCCTTTTTTATCTAAACTGTTATCCTGTAAACATTTGTATACTAACATCAAATTTTGTATTTGCATATACTCATTTAAATAGATGCTAATAAAAAAAATCGAAAAATGGGTTTTTTTTTTTTAAATTATAAAGTAAGACAAACATTCCCGGGTTACGAATAACCTGAAAATATTTGAAAAACTCCTACTGCCATCATAAAAAGCGGAAGATGTTGCTTGTGCAATGATGGAGGACTTAGCCAGCAGAGGAATTGAACGCACGACGCCCGGGTGGGAATCCGACGCGTTCTCCACTCAGCTACCGACCGGTCATTGACCGTGTTTGATGAACAGATCTAAACAGCCAGGTACTTCCCAACATTTGTTTCTCCCATCTCTTTTCCCTTCCCGCTACCTTCAACCACACAACCACACACACCAGACGCTCGGGAGGGGTTGTATAAAGTTAGTAATGGAGAGAAGGTTTTTCATTTGACTGAAAGTGGCGCACTTGTGTGGAATATTCGCACTGGCCTTGACACCATCACCGGCTTTGAACGAAGAAGCTTTAATGAATCCAATCTCGCGGAGAGCAGCGAGTCTATGGAAAGTAATCTGCTTCCCAGAGCAATTCGTCAGACTAGGAATACCACAGCAATAGTATGGAAATACTTTACTTTATCTTAACCCAATATTGGTCGGGGATAATAAGTGAGTTTGTTTTGTGCTGCGGACTGCGGAGGTTCTACACTCTCGGAGCCTAGAACCTGGAACCTGTTATCTGGAAATTGGAACGTTTCACCCCGTTGGGAGGAATATTTAAAGTTATTTTATTATTATAGAAGAATTAAAGTAATTTAGTAAGGAGATTCGGAGTTCGATTCTTTGATATAAATAATGGGCTCGAATATGTTTTTTTCTTCAGTGGAATACAAAGTGATTTATAAGCGAAAAAATCTTTGTGCTCAAATCGAAAAAAACTCTAATGTGAGGTGTGGCGTCATAATTTTTTTATGCTAGTTCTGTTTATCATTTCCACAATTGCCATTTTTATTGTTAAAGCATGTTGGGGTTTCATCACTTACCATGTTATTTTTTTTACATTCACATTGATTTTTACGATACCCCAAAGAAAAATGGTCAAAACAGAGAGTTCACTGACTTCTTTGATATTGCCAAAACAAGTGAGAAGTTCAAATTGATGATTTAAACTACTTTATTTTTAAGCCTATACATGTGTCAACATTAACTATTTTCTGTTGAAGCCAATCTTCTTCATTTTATATTATATTGTTTCGAAGAACGTTGGCTCCAACCGGAACTAATTAACACATGTATATACATTATAATAATAAAGTGGTTTAAAACCAATAATTTATTTATTTATATTATAATACATTTACAAAAAAAATACAGATCTTTTTGGAAAACTTTATTGGGATTCTTGTAGATGTATAGTTGCTTTCTGAAGTACGGAAAAGGCGTAAAACACCCTATATAAAAGCAACTTTTTTGTTAAACACTTGAAAACAAATTTTATATTTTATTAAATCATTAGCACATCCACGTAATTTTTTTCCACAAGGGTTAAAAACGGGCGACCTTTCCCTTATTTTCTTTTCAGTTGCGCATCACGAGCCGGGGTTAGTCGAGGCAAATGAGTAGAAGGGTAGAACGTAGTAGCGAGGGGAGGAGATAAAAGGAAGTGACGTGTTGGTATCCAGCAAAATGTGTAATGGCAAAACTGTCACCAGAAGTTACAACAAACCGACACGAACAAAATACTTTTTTTTTGTAAGAGTTTTCTAAATAAAATTATTCTCATAGAAAATTTGACACATTTATAGCGCGTATAAAGTATTTTTTGTGTCTTAGTTAACGATATATTGTTGACTCTCTCAGAGTTTAAGACCAAATCTAAAACTATAAAATAATTTGTGCCAAGCAGTTTTCTATATTTATAATGCACAGATATTAAGTTTTATTACATATTGTTTAAGCTTGAAAATTGATTTTATGAGTCAATAGTAACTTTATTGATACTGTTTAAAGCCATAAAAGTGATGAATATATATTTTTTTAAATTTCAACCATCATAAATATGGTAAAAGGCTTGAATTGAGTTAATGCTTAAAAAATAATTAAAAGTGTACATTTTCCTGATCCATCATCTTTTTATTTTTAAATAGTGTACGAAATAATTAAAACAGCCAAAACACAGAGATAGATTGAGGTATTTGATTTAAAAAAACACATTTGGGTCCAGCTGCCACATTGATCTACCTGAAGCAACTTTTGGGTTTCCTGTAAACTTAACGATTTGTCGAGGGTCAATAAGATTCAACTTTTGAATTTCTCCCCGCAAACACCAAGTATGTAAGGGCTAGCGTTGTGCAACCTGATGTGACCCCCAGAGAATTGAATTTTGATTTATTTCAACTTTGGCTTGAAATTCACCTCATGCAGATTCGTACATAATTTATGAACAGCGGCTGTATTTCCGCTATAATGTTTGGCTGCCTCCGGGGTAGGTATTGTATGCAAGGCCTACAGGAAGAGAACAAACACATGTATGTGTGATGCAAATGGCATAACCCTGAAGTAAAGCGCGCACCTGGAGACATCTGTTGGCATTTATTGGTTACTAATATGTATATTATACAGGTGTCCAATTAACAAACGAATACAGAAAGGTTGTCTTTTACATGAATGTAAAAGGCAACCCTTAGAGACTTTGGATGTGTATCTATCGTGAATTTTTGATCAATTTTGACGAATACTAAGATAAATGTTTGTAAATTTTTCCACTTCACCTCCCTGTAAATACGGGGTTATTGTATTTTTCTGCAACGTAAAGAACATCAACGAATGAAAATTAATTTCGATCTATTTTGATGTCTCCTCCCAATTTGTTCGTCACCGTTTTTTGTTTTTTTATTGGGTGGTGTGTCATCTTAAGCTTTTCTCAATGCGTCAATTTCGACAATTTTTAAGCCAAACTAATTTGTTTGACACATCACTATTATTTTTCCTCTGAATCAATCAATAGCATAAACACATCAACGAATTAAAATCATGCTTTTAAATCAATATTGCTATTTTTCACTATGAAAGTAATTAATAAAGTAAAATCATAGTGAGCTTTGAAACACTTACGAATGATTTTATTATTTGCGCGTTAACGCGAATGGTCGGCAACTCCAGGCGGGAGATGTCTTCGTGTAAATTCTATTTTTATTGATACTGCGCAACAGATCTAACTATCTGTTTGAAGGCTTGAAAGTTGTGAAGGGAAGAATTAGAAGGGGGTTTAAAAATAGCTGGTTATTCATTTTTTACAAATTGCAGGCAATATTACACGCATTGATCAAGTAAATTGCGAGAGAGAGTGATTGTATCACGCGAGTGGTATGCAGGCTAACGGCGCATATTAGTTCACATTCTTTTCATTGAACTTTACCTGTTTTATTTCCAAATCAATATTTCCCAACAACAGCCGCTGGTCGGAGGGAGGGAGTTTTCTTTTCACTAGAGCACGCAAATTGCTTCAACTCTGTTGGCCTGTGTAATGAAGGTAGATTTAGGTTCGCGAAACACGCAACGCGTTCGGGAAAATATTTCAATACAATAACGAATACATTCATAAATACAACAATTTACACAGCCGAAAAAAAAGTCGGAATCGGAAAATCACAAAGTTGGCTACAAAATTTAATTTATTATAGTACCCAACGCAAAACCCTAATGTACGAATGGCGCTACACAAGCACGCACTCTCCTTTGCGAGTAGCACAAGACATTCCATATTTTTCATTTACCACCAACTGGTTAAAAAAAATTTAAAATAATGACATGCATAGAACATAATTGCGTTTATTTTATACTGTTATATTCGTTTCAACCCTCGTAAACTTCTTAAATGCTAATTTAGTCATGAATATTATGAACCATGTCAATTTTTTTCAAGTATGCTTTTCTGTCGCCCACATTTTATTATTCTCTCCGTTCCCATGGGGTAGATAAGGATGGTAGACAAATAGGAAATAAATAGAACGGGTTTGGATGGAAAGGTAGATCTCCAAATACCTGGTCTGATCCGTCTTTGTAATGTAAATACGATGTCAGCAAAGTTAATAAGTAGATTTAAATGTTAAGCTAACTTTGCTGAAATATTCTCGTTTCCATGGAAATCCATCGCAACATTTGCGCTCAATCGGAATAATTATATCTGTTTCGAATAATATCCACGGATTGACATAATTAAACATATAATCCTATTTCACTTATTGTCTCAAAACAGACATTGTCTACTGAGGATGGTAACATATATGTAAAAGGAAAAAGTTAAAATACGTTTTTTTAATTTTTTATATGAATACCGCACAAGAGTCTCAACTGCTCCCAACCGTCTAGAGCCAATGATACTATGGCATCCAATAGGGTACGTTGTAAGGCTTAAGGTAGTAGGGAGGGGAAGGAGATTGGGAAGAGGCAGGTTGAGAAGTACCTGGCTATTCAGATCTGGTCACCAAACACGGCTAAAGCCATTTCAAGCAACGTCTTTTACCAGGGCGATACTTAGAGTATCTACCACTCTGGATACGTACTGGTTGCCGGCGATGAAACATAAAATCAACTGTATTTTTCAGTAAAAAGTAATGTCCAATCGTATTTGCAAAATAAATCACTTGAAAATTATTTAACCAAGTAAGTACGACGTCAAAATACAAGTGTGTGGAAGAAATCGTATTATGTAAGATTTCTTGGCTAAGATAATCATCTTGAGATTTTTTACTATTGCGAACATTGTATTTAGATAAAACTGCACGCAGCACATTCGTATCCAATGTCATCTAAACCAGTCTAAGCACTTAACACACATCAGCGTTCGTCGTCAGACACACGGGTGAGAGCACCATGTGGCGAGAATGGTGCTGTAATTAATGTGTTTCATTTGGAGAAGCGCCCCATCTAGTAGTCATTATTATTGCGCAGACAACAAGTGTCTTGCTCGTGCTTAAGCAGAATTCTGTTCGCCAAGACTATTGAACTATCGCGGAATGGTTACAAGGAGAAAGTGCGCATATCTCTCACCGCTTGGGGTTAACGAATACTTTACGGTTGATTTATATTTACCTCACGGTGGAAGTTAAATGCACTTTAGAAAAAAGTTAAATGATTTAGCATAGCTAAGTACGCAACATTAAAAAGCTCGATATTAAATTTAAAACTTTTATTTAAAATACAATGTCACACCCCTAAGTTTTTGCTTACGTCGAAATTTTTTTTTAAATAAGAACAATTTACTTAAATCGCTGAAAAAATATCTCTTACAGTTTTTCAATTTTCAAATTCAACTTTTTATCTCTGATTTTTGAATACTTTTTTGCTGCTCATAATATCAAACAACGTGTTCTGGTTAAAATTATTTCCTTTAAGCTTTCAGAAAACTTTTTTATTTGAGTAAACTTTTTACGTAGGTAACCTCCTAAATCTCCTAAAATATTTACTCATTTTTCAATTTCTGTGAACGATCATAGTTTTTCCTTACAGGTTTTTAAGCACAAGGACAATATTGTGCACATTACATGTTATTTTTAAGAGAAAATTTTAATGGAAATTTTGATAGAGAAGATTTCAAATATGTGGAGACAGAATTGTGCTTTAATAAATATAAATCCTCTGCTATGTGGTATTTTATAAAGTGGAGTCTTGTTATTAATTTGTTGGGGGATAGATTTAGTTGCGTAACAGGGTTCTGACACTTGGGTGTTGGCCCCGTGTCTCATACCTTGTATTTCGTGTTTTCCATCTCGCCAGCACTAGCAAGTGGAGAAACCTGGCTATCCAGCCCTAGTCTGCGCCGCCGAGGTCATTAATCCACGAGGCAAGTTAACTAGGGAGAGAAAGTAATATGCTTGACTGGCTTGAGGCGGCTACATAAATGTATAATTACGGTATTCTCGTTTTGTATTCTAGAGTTTATTATTCACATTTTCAGTAAGTGCTTTTGTGTGCTTTCAATTTGAGATGTAAATATGTAGCAAGTTGTCCACATTTCTTGAAACCAAAAATACCACTTTGAGTTTTTAGTTAGACGCGCACTAAATGTGTTAATGTATTTTATTTCAACGGACTAGTACAATTTAAAAGAATTTTTAGTAAAAAGTTTTTTTGCAGTTATTTGGGGATGCCTAGTTCCACTGACTCCGGGCAGAATATGAACAGCGTAAAAAAATTTTATACTTCCAAGTTTTTACACAACGTCATTTAGCGTTTGAATTAACTGTATGTACCCAGCTTTCTAAAGTCCCGCCTACCCCACTACGCATGACTACGCATGGCTACGATAGCACTGTGCCGCGAGCTAAGAAGGCCCTACATTACTCTACAGTCTGCTCAACTGGCAAACGTGATGATGATTGATGAAACGTGGAACGTCATCACCTACAAAGCTACCCGGGGATAAAACGTGATGGGGTATTACGTGTGTCGGGAACAAAGGGCAATACCCGGATTATTCAGCCCTTTTCCCTGCCTATAGATGATATTGGAAACAAAAAGTCAAAACAATACAGTATTGAAATCAGCGATGGATGAAATATCAGCCCTCCGACAGAAACCTTTCACAAAGAGTATTTTTTGCGTGAAATAATATATATGCTGTGTTCTACCGCTAACCTATTTAAATATTACTTATTATGTAAGGACTATTTATAAATAGTACACAAAGTAAGCTAATTTTTAAACAGAACTAAAACAGTTTTATTTATTTTTAAGTCATTTTAAATACGAGGTTGAAAGGTGACGTTTGTCCTATCGCGATTCTTAGCTATTCCTTAACATAAAGTTCACAGGTCGATAGCCCGGACGGTTCGAGTGCCCTAAGGCCGCTAAGGGTTTTAACCAATTATTAAAATCACCAAGAACAAATGGATTGTATTTATTCTAACTCGGTGTCAAGTGGCGTTTTCGAAGTATGAAGAACTCATAACTATAAAAATTGAAAACGTTTTACTTGAATTTAAATGAAAATCTCCAAGGCTCATTTTACTTAAATATTCGTACTAACAAAAATAGAATAAATTCGTTTCTTTGTGAATCACCTGATTTTAGAGTTTGATTTCGTCTTCATGATTGATTTTAATATCGAAACAATAGAAATTCAAAGCCAAAAAAACAAACAACAAAATATGGGCTACTCAGTAGGCAAACTGTCGAGGGATACCTTTACTGGCTCAAGTATTAAAAAAAGATCAAGTCCATACTTTGCGTATTGTATTCAAAACCAAAGTAAAGACTGGTAAATTGGATGGACTCTCATTAGCAACAAAATAAAAAATTGTTTTAGATGCATGTTGGTTTCAAGTATTTTTGCCGCAAATATCGGGCGTGGAGAACATTTTTTTTTTAATTTGCGTTTTCTATATTAATAAAAATGTCTGGAAGAAGTGGTTTATCTGGAAAATCGTTTTTTATTTTGATTTTGTTTTTGTTTAAGTGATCGTATTTTATCACAGTTCAAAGACGAGTCGACTGCATCACATCATTCGTAATTGATTTCAACAGACATTTTATCCCGCTTATAGTAATGATTTAAAATATGCCACAACTTGACAGCGCTTTTATATAGACGTTTTTTTCGTGAATATAATGCTGAGCGGAACAATAAACGATTGGGCACTGGATAATACGCTTAAATGTCACATGAGAACAATATAAAATTTAAATAAAAAAACAATGACCTAACTAAATCAGAGTGTTTTTAGTATCCTAAGGGTATTTTGGAATTGAATCTGCGTGAAGACTTTAAATATTATTTGCGCAATTTTCGCAAAACGTTTTCAAAATTGTGTAAGTGATAAGTTTGGATTGTAAACACCGCTTCTAGGCTTCGAGGGTCGGGAGTTCAACTTTCTAGTTAGATTTATTTTTCCTGGGAGGTTCCTCGTATGAGGGGGGTATTCCGGGCGTTTATGAACAGTTTTGGTTGCATTGAAATTGGAAAACGCTTGTACTTTACAAGTTAGGGTACACACCCGTATGAAGACTTACCAAAGTAGGGCAGCAATGAAATGAAGAGGAGTAGGGCTGGCTATGGATATATGTTGGGGTGTTTGTCTACTTGTGCTGGGAGGAAAAAAAGAAAGCCTCATTGAGTGCTCGCGAATAATGGTTATTTTATCGCAGCTCGTCCTCTGGAGAAATTATTCCTCAGCCCGTTCTGGAAACTAGTTCGCTACAACAGAGGTGCTTGAGCATCGCAAATCGATACCCAATCTAATTGTTGACGAGATGCATGGCATTAGGAAGGAATTCCAAATAGGTATAAGAAATAAAACATCGTAAATATTTCTACCAAATCTTCGAATTCAGTTAAGTTGCTATTAACGATTCTTAGCGGGAAGGATTTTAATTATTATATTATAACGTGAGAACAGCCTGCAATATAGTTGTGAATGATGAATACTTAGAGCAAGTGGATGAGTTTGTGTATTTAGAAAGTATGATAAGGATATTGAAAGAAGGGTGAATGCAGGAAACTCCACTAATGGAGGACTGAACGCTGTTAGCGCTAATAAAAAAAATGTCCAAAGAAGCGAAGCTAGCAGTCCACAATGAAGTGCTTATACCAACCCTGATGTATGGCAGTGAGGCATGGAACTGGCAGAGGAATGATGAAAGTAGACTGAATGCTGTGGAAATGAGATCCTTGAGACGTATGTGCGTAAAACCATGCATGACCGTTTTAAAAATGTGGATTTCCGGAAAGAATGCAAGGCTGATGTGAGCGTAATGAATAGGATCAAGAAAGGGATACTTAGATGGTTTGGGCATGTAGAGCAAATGAACAAAGAAAGGAGTGTGTAAAGAATATATGATATGAAAGTGAATGGAAGAAGAAGTCGAGGACGCCCGAGAAAGACATGGCACGATCAAGTAAATCAAATACTTAATCGGGTAATGTGAAAAGTCAGAATAACAAAAGAGTATGTATGAGACGATGTATGAATGTGAATGAAACAAGGAGTGTGTGCCAAGACAGAGTTATATGGCGGTCCGTCCTCTCTGGGGAAACGACGTGATGGTTAGTTAGTTAGTTAGTTAGTTATAACGTCCTATAATAATGTGTTAAAAAACTGACACAAAAATATTTTGATTCAAAATAACTGAATTAGGAATGTGAGGAATTATTTTCAAATGCTTATAAATACTTTTTTTTTCAGGAAGTAATCACTACTAATATTGAAAAATAATTATTATGTTGACAAAAAAAATATATTGAGGGAAACGTTTGTAACATTTAAGGCTTTGTCTCTTACCTGTTACCTGTTGAAGGCAACTTTTAAAAATATATACTGAAACCTTACATAAATCGGGTTGAAGTTTTGTTCCATTGTTACGTTGTAATATTATATGTGTGTTTTTAAATATAGTCTACCAATGCTTTATACAATAAAACAGTACTCTGATAAATATTTTATTAAATGACTTTTATTCGTGAAGCATATCCGGGTGTTTATTTCATTAACTTCAATCAACTTATGAAAATTAATTAGCTACCTATTTTGAAATCACCTTAACGTTGCTTGATCAATGCCATTTGCGGTTGGAGCTCCTACCATGGCAAATATTTGCTTTTGATTGATTTTCCGCTCAGAGAAAATAAACTGCTGTCGAAAATGGCTTATCAGTCATTTACCATTGATCGTATTAACAAATTATTAGCAAAGGAAAGCTTATTGCGGGAACAGACTGTTAATAAATTATTCGGGAAACTTTTACATTGAGTTTCACTTTCGCGTTTCAGAGTTGTACATACTCTTAGTATCGCACTGGTGAAATACCACTTTTCAGAATCAAAAAATTGCTTCACACGGCTTTCAACAGATAATCTAACGCTAACAGATAATCCTTAAAAGTGTAATCAATACCAAATTGAAAGAAAACCAATGTCGCCAGTTTATATAAGACCTTTCGACTATCAGGCCCCAGACAGTTCAATGAATTTGATCATCTGGATAGAATGTCAAAAAAAATTATTCTATTTATTAATTTTACTCAAAATAAGCTTAACCAACACGTTTTCATCAGTTTATCTCATCATTTGTGGCGCGGTTTCACCGTTTTCAACGTAAACACACGAGAGTTTAAAGCGCCTTTATTTTAATAATTCAATTATTCTTATTATAGGGGAGGTAAATGTACCTACATAATCGTAGCTCTTCTGGATCAAGTTGACGAGTGAGCGTTGAAAACCTTATATTTCACATAAAAAAATTGATTCTAAAATGAAATCCAACAATTTGTTGAAATTTTTGTGAAAATCTTTTCAAACTAAACATTCGAAATATTTCTGAAAATTCAGCTTAAAAATTTAAAGAAATTTCGTGAAGAAATGAATAGATTTTTTTAATAAAAGTATAAAATAAGGCAATTGACTCTTTTGAGATATTTCAAAGATTCCTCAGTCTCCATTCTGGTATTTATTTTCATTTAAATACCAACCTAATTAAATTGAACTGAAAATAGACCGCTTCCAGAAAATGTTTTATGATAAGCAATTTTTGAGCTCTACGTTCTTCACAAAGGATCTCAATCTGCTGGTTCCCATATTGTTTTATGAATAACTGATGCATATCGTTAAAATACCTACAATAAACTATAAACTATTCTTAAAATGTTTTCGCAAAGCGAAACAGCCGTCACGCATAAAAATAATTATATGGCAGAAATTTTTTTTATAAACACACTGTTTTTATAAAGGTATGTAATAATATGTTTTATAAAAAATAAAGAAAACTTAGAATGATGTTTTATAAAATAAACTATAAGTTTTTCGTTGGCATATAGTATTTAATTGCCTGTTAGATAGATTAGACTTTACAATTCCTTAAAAACCTTAATATTTCTGAAACTGTTTTCACAAAGGTAGTTGTACTTGCAAAAGTTCATAGATCATAGAAGCTTAAAAAAATGTATTTTCTAGTATTAAAAATTAAAAAAATTAAATCTGTTTGGACCTCTCTGACCTTGACAACGAAGGTTGTTCTCGTAAAAATAACAATCTTAGTAAATAATTAGTAATTATTCAACAAAACGTGAGCTTTTTCACCCGCAAAAAAAAAATTGTTTTTAATTTTCAGATAAATTCAAATAATCTTTTTGTTATTTTCCTTTTCTATTACAATTAATTCTATGCGGTTGAAGAAACAACCACATAGAATTTCCTTGTAATTTGTGTAATCATGACTCTTGGTATTGTGCTCTTGTGTGGTTTTCATATAAATAATGTAAAGGGTACTCACGTATTTAGTCTATAAAATAATTCATATTATTTGTATGACGAGCTGAAAACACAAAAAAGTGCGTAATCAGAGGCGTTCTTTGACGTCGAAAATGATGACGATGCTTTTTAATCACGAGTCAACCAACTTGTCACACGAAGTCCGTAAAAGGTTTTTGATCAACTTCCTCTCAGGCGAAACCGCCAGCTATCTACTATTATACCCCCAGCCAACAGCCAACAGCCAAAGCCAGGGTGATGAACTGATGGATGCCCCTAGTGCTAGAGTTAAAAAACCTTTCGACTCGGTCCCAGAAGCCAAGAGTTGAGAACTCAGCAAAAGATAAATAAAAAATGAGAACTGCACGCGATGAATTAAAACTTTTTTTTTACCTTGTTTCAGAGCAAAAGATGTTGAGGATAATCATACAAAATTAACATTTTACTCTAAATAGTTTTGACTTTGTCTATTTATTAAGCTTTCACATGAGAATACTATGATTTATTATGATCAAAGACACAAGTAAGATAAGTAGAGTATTAATATCACGAGTGCATAAATAATATGATTGATTAAAATTAATATGCAAAGCATGAAACCGCAAAAAAACACTTAGTAATACTACATTTTAAAGAAGCATGCAAATGAAATTTGTAAGAAGAAAAATAGAACAAGCGTATAAAAATATGTTACCGCTTTACCATAAGATATTATATTTTACGAATATTTATAAAATATAGGAATATTTAGATAAGCCAGTGATAAGTCTTGCAGCAGCGTAGAAAACTAAATTTAATTTCATATTCAAGTAGACTTGCATTAATCTAAACGTGAAATGACTTTTTTACTTACTAGTAATTTAGTCGCTTCTGTTGCCTTAAAATATGATTGGTAGAACCACGTCTATGTGCCCACGGTCTGGTCCACCTGGGTGGCTAACCGACTTTACTTCGAAAGTACGGATTTATTGTTACAAATACCTATAATAAAGGAGCCCATCACTTCACTGGCAGTGGCACAGATTTCGACTGGTTGACACCCATCAGCCCGCGCCAGAAGATTGATGAAGAATTTAAGATTTCGATACCGCGTAATTGAGTCCCTCAACCCAAACCCCCTTTTCAGTATCCGCTCATTTACTAGACAGGAGGCCTTGGCAGTGTTGCGGTAGAGTGGTCCCTTTCCGGCGATTAGTTTGTCGGCTTTTAAGCGATGGCTGTTTTCATTGGTGTCAGCCACAGAATGACGTCAATTTTAGGAAGGATAGACTTGTAAAGTGTCAGCACTCGCTGATGATTGATTTGTTAAACAAACAGTATTCACTGGATTTTTTAACCTTTGTTCCGTGCTTTTGAAATTGAATAACAATTCTTATTTTTTCTTCGTCGTTAACAAAAACTTTTTGACAACTTAAACAGAAGTAGAACACATCTCAAAAAAATATTTATTCAGTCAAAATAAATTGAAATATTCCCCTTATTCCCCCTTACCCAACTTACATAATATTGTTTCCTCTTTTACATAATAATATTTGCTTACTTACATAATATTAATAAAACATTTCAATATTGAAATGAAAAATAATAATAAAATCTCCTTCTATCACTTCCCCTTGTTCATCTACCATTTCTTGAAATGGCTCGAACCATATTTGGTGACCAGATCTGAATTGTCAGAATTTTTATAACCTTCTTTTTTCCGATCATTTGCCCCTACCCACTCTTTTCGGCTTCACAATAAACTGGAATTAGAAACATTATACTCTCACTGGCTCCAGGCAGTTGCAACTTTTCTGAAATACCTACGTCAAATGAAAACTCCTATTTATTTTTATGTTTAATGATTATACATCATGCCATAGAAATAAGAGTGTGATTTATGAGCGCATTGAACAAAATGTTTTTTTCTGTTCGCCAAATTACTAGCAAATTTACTCCACTCTTATTTTGCCGGTCGTTGTTCCTTCGAGAACATTGGATGAAATATATCAACCAAAAATTTATTTTCTTTATCGTAGGCAAAAATAATTGGGGTGTTATAAAATGGTGTTATAACACCCCACTTTTTCTAGTCAATAAAGTTATTTTTTCTTGGCCGCATAGTTAACGTAACGAAAATCTTTAGAAATATTTTATTATTAATTTCAACAACACCGGATGTTTGGAACATTACCTAGGAAACGCCATTTGAGACTAGAAAACAACTTATTTGTACTTTTATTACAATGCCGTTCATACAATAAGGTTTGAGGTTTTTTAAGCCCATTCAACTAATTAACTTAGATAATGCGGAATACCGGGCTTTTCAAAGAGAAATTTTACATTAGGATACAATTAAGTACAAATAAGTATGTAGCACGTGTATGTTACGAATTAAAAACTTAATTGAACGGTAAAGCACAATTGGAATATTTTGACCAACGTTTTTTTTTTAATTTCACCAGGAAATAAGTGAAATCCCAATTTTTAAAATAAGCATCATATAAAAAAAACATATATATGTAAATTTAGTTGCATTGCAAATAATAAATAATAAAGATAACCTGTTAATCATATTTATATTTCTTTGATCCTGCAAATATAATTTAAAATTTCAATATAAATTAAACAACACTGACGATTTCAGATAACATTACGGTACCTTTATTTTAAACAATGTAATTTCAAACCTTTTGTTATTTGATATTAAAAATTACGTTTTTGATAGTTCAATTAACTTTTCAAATTTTCATGGCTGCTAACGGAGGAATTCCGTTGCGTGCTGAAAATAGTTTCCATAACCCGGATATTCCAGAAAAAAGTGGTGCCAATTACACGATGCAAAACTTACCGTCCGAGGGTTTTAGTGGAACAAACGAAATGGTGTTTTTATTTAGAGTTAAAATGTACCATTTGTGCGTGTAGAACTCGGAACTCTCCCTGAGGTAAAAACACCATTTGTATAGAAGCAGAAGAGTAGTGAGCGTCCGCGTTTTGGCACTGAAAGCCGAACTAGAAAGTATTCTCATTTTAAATGTGTGCGAGTGTTATCTGAACGATGAAGCACGATATTCGAGCATCGTCACGATGCGAAAACATAGAATAAATAGAACTATAAAGAATCTGATATTGTCGAGTATATCGAATCTCGGCCTGTTTTCAGAGCACTTACGTAATTTTTCGATTATTCCCAGACAATCAAACAATAACCTTTGTTTGGATCCTAGTATTTCACGCGTTTGGTTGAGTCAATAAATCTTCTCCGGTATTTATTACAATATTCTCGATTTACTAAAATAAAACGAAAATAGTTAAAATCGATTTCGGAATCATTTATCCCTGACCTGTGACATTTTTGCTTTGTTTTATATTATTCATTTTTGCGGAAAACGATCCCAATTTCACTTGACCTTTAAACACTTGACGGCCTCCATGGTCGAGTGGTAAGACGCTCGACTACGAATCCAAAGGTCGCGGGTTCAAAACCGGCGTGCGCCAATAACTTTTATTTAATTAATATGTGTCATAACACATTTAATTCATATAATAATAATAAAAAAGTATATTTGCGGCACGTCCCAGAGTGGTAGATACTCTGAGTATCGCCCTGGTAAAAGACCACCATTCAGAATCGAAAAGCTGCTTGAAATGGCTTTAGCCGTGTTTGGTGACTTCCTCTTCCCAATCTCTTTCCCCTCCCCACTGCCTTCAGCCTCACAACATACCCTATTTGGGGATGCCATAGTCTCACCTGCTCCAGACGGTTGGGAGCAGTTGACTCTTGCGCGGTATTCATATGAAAATAAAAAAAATGGACTGAAGTCCACAATTACTTGTGACGTATACTTTCACCACATTAATATTTTCTTTTTGGCCTATTTAAGATATGAAGTATCCATAGATCCATGGGTTGGGCATGGAGATTGGTGGAAGACGTATGAGTCACACAAAAAGACGCCCTAATTCTTGGTTTCACATGTATGTGACTATTACGAGATACATCTTGCAGGGAAATCTTTTACCTGATGACAACCAACCTTCAATAGGAAAAGGCACCTAAACAAGAAGAACATGTATTTGAAATATTTCAAATATCTAAGATAATGTTTAGATTTATTAGTAATATGCATAAATAAAAATAAATATATTGCATTTACATTAAGGCTAAGGAGACCATCACGAATTTAATATTGATAATAATTGTAATTTACAACCATTGTTGAATATCCTTTTTATAACTAGATTTGACGTACCATTATTCATTACATCTCCAATAAGTATTTGAATATACTCATTAGTAAGGTATATTAAAAGGTAAGTATAATAAGGCGTTAGTAAAATAAAATATTCACGCTAAAACAAATATTGATTGTTGGGCCACTTATCATGTTCACAATGTGTCAACCTAAGAGATAAACAACTTTTTGGGTTTTGTTTATTTAAATATGAGTGAACCAAATTTATTAATTTTTTTCTTTGTGTTTAAGTTTTTCAAAACATCAAAGAAAACAGTTTTTTTAAAAGAAGACTTAAATCGTAAGTCTATAGTAGAGAATTTTAGAAGTCTATAGTAGGGATATTATTTCCCTCAGGGAATCCTATTTGGAGTTGATTTAACTAAAAAAAAATACACAAATTAAAAATCTTTTTAATTTATCCAATTCATCCTTAAAACCTTGATAGTTTTCAAGTACCTATTTGATTTCTCAAAAGTTATAGAAAAATATTTGCTGTTGGTATGATTTTGGTCCACCGAGACGGATTTAAAACTTTTTTTTTTATATGAATACCGCACAAGAGTCTCAACTGCTCCCAACCGTCTAGAGCCAGTGAGACTATGGCATCCCTAAATAGGGTTGAGGCTGAAGGAAGTGGGGAGGGGAAGTAGATTGGAAAGAGGAAGGTTGGGATATACCTGGCTATTCAGATCTGGTCACCAAACACGGCCAAAGCCATTTCAAGCAACTTTTCGATTCTGAATGGTGGTTTTTCACCAGGGCGATACTTAGAGTATCTACCACTCTGGAACGTACCGCAAATATACTTTTATTATTTTCATATTAATTAAAATGTGTTATGACACATATCAATTAAATAAAAGTTATTGGCGCACGCCGGGTTTGAACCCGCGACCTTTGGATTCGTAGTCGAGCGTCTTACCACTCGACCATGGAGGCCGTCTGGTGAAGTATTGGGAAACAGGTTTTCAAATAATCATTTCATACATCAATAAATGTGTCTGTATCATCATTTGTTATTGTTTTACCTCGATTTGCTGCCACATTTAATTAATTATTGAATAAATTAAAATGGATTGTGTTTAAAATTATTTTGCAATATTTTCTATTATATTGTAATAAAATAAAGACATCAAATAACCTAACATATGTACTGATGTCGTTGCAGTAAACACTAGACATTGAATCGACTTGCGTTTGAAAAGGGTTCAGCAGCCGTGTATTTACAGCGAGCTTTTTCAAAGAAAATAGTCTAAGAAGGTGTTGTTTGTTGTATTGCTTTTGCTTTACTATTCTAAAACTTAAATTTTAAAAACCCTTTACCACTGGAAGCTAACCCCTGACTTACTTTATTTTAACTTAACAAAAGTATGCATTTACTTAAGAAAAATCTCACCAAATATCTTTACAGCTAGTGCATAAATTTCAAAATGATACAAAACAATATTAAAAAAAATTATAAATAAAAGATAAACTTGGTTTAAAACCACTTGATTATTCAATGTTATGTCTACCGGTTTCGGTAGCACCCTTCCATTATCAGGATAATATTAAAATTTTAAATTGTCCTGATGATGGAAGGGTACTTCCGAAACCGGTAGACATAATATTGAATAATAATGTGGTTATAAAAAAAGTTTATCTTTTTACTTATAAATATGGCAAGCAACAAAGTAAATGTTTTTACGAATATGCAAAATAATTATTTTTGCACGTAATCTTAAAAAAAAATCCATAGAAACTTAAGATAATTTTCTGGGACAGATGAAAATATTTTTTTCTTTATTCAGGTTTAAGTGCATATAATTAATACATTTATGTTTTCCATTAATTTTATTTGAAATATAAATACTTATTAACAAAACATCTACGCGGTGAAATATTTAAATAACTGGCGTGTCGCTAACGGATAGACGATAAATTGAAGGAAATATGATTTTTAATATTGAACTGATATACTCGTACATCGAATAATATTTGACACCCTTCATAGTCCAACTGCTTAGCGATTTACTCGAAGACAAGTACCCCCGCAAGTCATGTCGGATAATGAGAGGTATGAATATAGGGCAAGTCGGGCACAGCCGGGCACAGCCGGGCTCAGCCGGGCACAGCCGGGCACAGCCGGGCACAGCCGGGCACAGCCGGGCACAGCCGGGCACAGCCGGGCACAGCCGGGCACAGCCGGGCACAGCCGGGCACAGCCGGGCACAGCCGGGCAGGGCTGTTCAGCGCTCAGTACTTTTGGAGGATAGAAACTTCTCGCTACACCCCTGACCTTCCGACACCGACAAGAAGATTTGGATATTGGCGGAGAATACAATATACGAATAATATTTTCACTAAATTTAGTTACCATAGAATCTGATAGTATTATTACGTTGAAAAATCTTCTGCCACGTCCGATAAAATATTGCCGACGGATACAAAAGTTTCAAATTTTCTTCCGATTACGTCTGCGATACGATAAACTCACTATGTTTCTTTTGTTGAGTGTCGTTACTAAAACAGATTCTAGCCTCCTTTATATCTACACTCCGTCAAGATCGAATAGACCAATGCGACATAGAATATAGATAAAATATAGTTCATGCATAAAAAAGTTTGAAATTTTCTTCCGTTTACGATCTTAGACGGTGTACTCACTATATGTTGCTTTTGATGAGTGTCGCAACTAAACCAGTAACTAACGCTGCATCTTCAAACGCTGTTTAAAAGAAGATTCCTTCTTTATCTGTATTCAACGCAATGGCGTCCATACGTCAGATCTGACAGTTTACTGGTTCTTCCCAATAAATAGGTTAAAAACGAAAGCAGGTGGAAAACAAACGTTTTAAAGGACAATGCGCTATTATTTATATCACTACATTGTTTGCGGGTTGTGTTTGTTGCTGTTTTAAATCAGTTTATTACCTTACTACATACCCTTTAGTATAATAACGACATATTTTTTATATGTTTTTTAAACAGTTATGACATTCGAGGTTAGATTTAAAATTTGTTGGATTCTAAAGAATAATCTTAAACTCCGAGACCCTATACCCATATACGATATATACATATAGATTGTGCTAGGATTGAAAAAGCTGAAAACTTAGAAGAGAATGTGGTTATCCAATATGATGAAATTAAGCAATATATCAATTGTCGATATCTAAGCACCCTAGAAGCTGCATGGAGAATTCTGGAAAATCCTTTACATGATCAATCTCACTCAATTTTACTTTTAGCTCTACATTTACCCGATAGTCAGTCTGTTTACTTTGTAGAAGGATGGGAAGAAGAAGCTCTCAGGGAAGCATCTACAAGAAACTCCTCTTTAACAGCGTGGTTCCAATTGAATAACCAACATGTAGAGGGACGCTCTTTTCTATATCAAGACGTACCAAATAAGTTTGTGTTTTATTCTTTGCGTTGTCATGGATGAACGAGATTTATGTTGGAGTGAAGGGTGTTCTTCTCATTGTCCACGGTGTTCAAAATAATGCATTTAGAATATTTATTACAAGAACATTTTTTTATATATGCTTAAATATTTGAAGTAAGCATGCTATACCGTGCATAATAATAATAATATTTGGATAATTTTTCTAGCGCCGTTTCCGTGAAAAATCACCTCAAGGGTGCATTGGCTGTAGTTACTGTTGTAGTTGTTATTGTCTTACAATAGGGCTAAACCTTATAAATGTTCGCCAACACTTGAATTGGGCGCAGCCCAAACAAAGCCGCCCACAGGGCCTAGCGGCAAAAACCCGCCGGAGCGGGTTTTTATCTGCTAGTTTGAATAAATGCACTACCTAGGTTACTTGGCTAATTTTGTTTTCTCGTTAATCAACTCCTCGGTATAAATTTTGAGATAAACCTAGTTTAGATGTATGTCCCACTGCAAAGCTAGTTTTTCCATATCAGGAGGGTGGTAAGGTCTGGGAAAGTTGCGGGCCCAGCCATAGTCCCTGAAAGGGGATGGAGTGAATTACCTTACAGCATTCCACACCCCTCCCGCCTGCATATCACGTCTTGTTACTGCTCTCAAGCGCGAGGGTTATAATGAAATAAATCATCGGATCATCACATAAATCTGGGAACAGAATAATACAATAAGTTGCTGTCGGCTAAAGGTTGTTTCTACGTAGATAAGAGTCACATATTATTAATACTCCATACAGTAAAAGTTTACTTAAATAACTCAAGTATATGGATATAAACAAAATGTAATAACAAAACAAAAATAGTATCTAATCAATAAAGAATCTTAACAAGAATACGAATCTTCAAAGAATACGAAAATACAAAAAGACTGAAAAATAAATTATTGGCTTGTGACCGAAACTTTAGTTCGGGACCCCCACTCTTTCTGGGAGTGTCACATCTACCAACTCTGCCATCCTAACCAGTTTATTAGGCGTCTTTTTTTAATTATGTACTTCTTTAAAACCATTAATACTAAAAAAAAACAATAATTTTGGCAACCATCATATTATTTTATTATTTATTATTTTATTTGTTTGGGAGACCAATATTTTAAGAAAAGTTTTATCCGAACAAAATTGCAAATAAATTAGACTAAATCTTAATGCAAAATTTAATCAAAAAGGATTTTAGAAAAAAGCTCTTCTAAATAGTATTTTTGTATGACAACTTACAAATATAAAAAGAACACCCCCAAAACATACAAACAAAAGAACAAGCAATGAAAAAAAATCTGTTAATTTTCATAAAATACAAAACCATATTAAATTGGTTCATGTTTGACGCACATAGTAAATCAACGCTGCTAGCTCTTTTCAGCAGTCTCCATTTAAATACCTTCAGAACAGACTGCTGAACAGCTGTGCGCTGGAGATGACCATCGGTTTATTAATAACGGATTATTAACCAGACGAACCACTCTCTTTTACACAGAATCAAGTTTGTAAATCAAGTATTTGGGAGCTTCACCCCAGGGGTGGCTACCAAATTCAACTGTCGGACGTATTTGAGATTTGTATAGCGTTAGCAACTAGTCACTATTGAATAATCGGCTGGGCCTATGCAAGACGCTCAGTTTTTGCTCAGGCTTCTACGAAGCCCCGATACTTGAACGATCAAGGGTAATAATGTAAATAATTAGGAACGCTGGCGGCTTCCATCGCACAATCGGAATCTCCGGAGAGACT
>JAGWCC010001051.1:0-140257 GCA_022651775.1 Drusus annulatus | reverse complement strand
CATATTTCGGTGGATTATCTCGTCAGTTGTATTGTTATTCTATCGTAGTAGGTACGTTACTCATTTTAGTCTAGTAATGGTGATGCAGTGTACATTGTCTGCGCTCTTAGCTATCGTCTTCTTTATTAAACATTTCGGTTCCGATAAACTATTATGGTTGTTTTCAGTTGACCTGTACACTATGTACAAAATAATATTTTACTTCAAAAATGATTAAAAAATATTCATACTTTGCATTATCAGTGGTTCAAAAAAAGTATTTTCAAAAACCGGTTACTTCACGGCAAAAGATTTAAAGTATTCATCAAAAGCTAACACCGGCTAATAACCAGCTACTTTGGCTAGCTAAATCAACGAAATCGATGGGGTACAAATCCGCGTGGACAAAAAACGGCTATGTATTGCTGAGGAAAACTCAAGACTATCCAGTAATATAAATCAAAAACGCTAACGAGCTAACGACATCCCATTACATTAAACTGTAACTCTAAGATCGACTGTATAATCTTGCTGTGAAAATGGATTATATTAATGAAGCTTCGGTCATACACACAGTCATATAACCAACAATAACCATTCATAAATCTCATTAACCGAACTTATCAATTTACCATACAAACATACGATCAATAAATAAAAAATTTGACCAAATCCTCACACAACTTGAACTTCCTCAAACCATATATGACACAATAATCCTAACAGAAAGTTGGCTATCACCTTCATATATTCCTAAAAACATCCTCAACTACATCCACCATCAATCAAAAAAACACTACAGACAAAACGACGGCATAGTCGTTTACACATCAAACAACTCTCATAACACATTCAATGTCAAAGAAATCACAGTGATCAACTCAAATTGTCTTCTAATATCCCACAATATCAATACAAGTATCATGGCACTTTACCAATCTCCCTCAAAACCAAATATATCCCCCTTTCTTCACGAGTTAAATTACCATTTTACTCAGTTAACAAATACAAAGAACCTCATCTTAATTGGTGATATTAACATCAACATTCTATGTGACAACGAACATCCCCAATGCCAAGAATACATAAACACGATTATTTTTCACGGTATGAAACACAATAAATTCACCAACACGATGTACTCAATACTCTTCCACATGTATCGACCATACCTACATATGGTAAAATCAACTAATCAATATATACTTACGAAATTCATCAATTATCACTTGTATTCATCAAACATTTTAAATGTACCTCATGCACAACCTATATACTCCTAAACGATATCTATAAAAGGTTACCTCCACGTAATAACTTTATTCTTATATTTATTTAATTTCATCTTTCTCTTTTTTTTCCTTTTATTTCTTTTTCCTTTTTATTACTTTTTATTATCGTGCACAACCTAAACCTCCATGTTATAATTTTGTTGTAATTTTCATTTAATTTCATCTTTAATTTATTTTCTTCTGTCTCCTTTTTATTTCTTTATTATATATCTTCATTAATATTTACATTTAATATTATATAATGTATGTGCACTACGTATGTCTCGACACAGTAATCTCCATCACAGAGACCCTCGTGAGAGTAGAATGAAAAAATATGAAAGAAAAATATGTTTTATTTTGAACTCACTCTGAAGTGCAGCTTGGCCGCATTCCTGTCGATATGGTCGAGCCCCTTGCAGCTGGACGTCTGGCAGAAGCGCGTCTCGGTGCGTCGCGCGCACTTGGCGTTGTCGTTCGAGGAGCGGTGCGCCACCCCGCCTCCGCACCGCGCCGAGCAGTCGCCCCAGGCCGAGGACTGCGCCTCGCAGCGGGTGCCTTCCTCTGCTGGAACACACATGTAGGGTAAGATCGGCATACGTGGACTAGTCGGGTAATTTGGATCGGTACATTCTTTCCAAACCTGCTCTATCGGCGCGAAGATTGTACATAATTAAATACTGAATGCCCAAACTTGCCCTCAGTCTACCGCAGAGACCACGCTGAGCGGACGTATGTGTTATCGACCGTTGTTTAAAATGAATGTTCATGATTATTATTTATGTGCAAGTATGTATAACTTTTCCGATAGTAAAGTATTTTATTTTTGAAATTAGAAATTGCTCGTTAATAGCGTTACTCCCGGATAGGGTAGAGGATCAGTGTTCGAGTCTCGGTTGTAACCATTGTATTTTTATTTTCTGGCCTTCTCTATTTCCTATTTGTGTTTCAGATTTTTGATGTTATTTAAATATTTATTATATTTTTATTAAATATGCATTACATCCTAAAGATCTATATATCCCTAGAAATACATCGACCTATATATGTTTTAAATTATTTAGATTGAAATATGTTTGAAACGAGTGTGGAGGCAATCCAAGGCTAGTGCCAATAATGCCATTATTAGTTCCACGAATAATGTACCTAAAGCGACGAAAAACATTTCTGACTATTATTGCACACATAAAATTTTATTGTTTTTTTTAATTTAAAATACATTCGCATAATTTTCACTAGAAATAGAGTGTCGAATATCACTATCGGGTAATATAGGTTATCTGGTCCATACAAGCCTCCATTATATCCACGTGTCGAATTTAGCATTTTCAAATATTAAAAAAATATTTTAAAAATTGATAGAAGTGATCAAATCAATCTTATCGCCCTGTCTAGGCAAAAATTAACGCAAATATTAACTTTTGTAAAATGGCAATATCAGTTTAAAATTAGTGAAGGTAACACACCTGGGGATGCATTTCGAGATATTTACAAAAAATTCCCGAGGAAGACATTGCACCATCAAGTGAATCAAATGCTTGAGTCGGGCTATGAGAAGAGTCAGAATAACAGAAGAGTATTTATGAGACGATGTATGAATGTGAAAAATGCAAGGACTGTATGCCAAGACATAGTTGTGTGGCGGTCCGTCCTCTCTGCCTACCCCTGCGGAGAAACGGCGTGATGGTAAGTTTGTTAGTTAGTCAAAAATAATCATTGGCGAAACTTATTTCGACCGTAATTTCTACAATTTTTGCCATTTACAAGTTCCAAGTCTGCCAGCGCACGAAGGTACGGATAAGTTTTTGGACTTAACTTGGTAGAAGGCTTGCCCTGATTACTTTGCACCGTTCCGGGATGAGCGGAGCAAGTACAAAGCGCCCGCCACGGAATTGTTGGGTATATCGGTCACACGCTCAATATTACTGCGAAAATCAATCATCAATCAATACGTTAAACGAAGCTAAGGTGCGATCGGGCAGAAATAAATAATTACCGACATGAAAAAGTTTTGTGCACCAAATAACGATGGGCAATTTACTGGTAAATTGAATCCAAACTGATCTGGTTTAAAATGAATACTAAGATTTTTTTAAATTGCAGTGAATATTTTACTTTGTGGTTTATTACTTTTTGTTTATTTATTAATCTATTCATTTCAATTGAGAAAAAAAAAAATTTTTCACCCAGACTACTTAAGGTACTGACAAAATCTTTTTTTTTAATATATATAATTAAATATAAAGTTTGCAACCTATCAACGTTTTTTTTTTATTGTATTCAACTTATCTTTCTTTCTTAAATTTCTGTGCAAAAAAAACGGGATTTACCGTATGTAATGTATGTTTGACGGCCTCCGTAGTGGAGTGATAAGACGCTCGACTACGAATCCAGAGGTCGCCGGTTCGAACCCGGCGTGCGTAAATAACTTTTATTTAATTACTATGTGTCTTAATAACACATTAAATTCAGATAAAATAATGTAAAATATATTTTCGGCATGTTCCAGAGTGGTAGATACTAGTATCGCACTGGTGAATGACCACCATTCAGAATCGAAACGTTACTTGAAATGGCATTAGCCGTGTTTGGTGACCAGATCTGAATAACCAGGTACTTCCCAACCATCCTCTTTCCCATATCCTTCCCTTCCCTACTGTCTTCAGCCTCAGAATATGTTGTAAGGCTGAAGGAAGTGGGAAAGATAAGGGGATGGGGAAGAGACAGATTAAGATGTACCTGTCTATTCAGATATGGTCACCAAATATGGCTAAAGCCATTTCAAGCATTGTTTCAATTCTGATTGGTGGTCATTCACCAAGGCGATGCTTAGAGTATCTACCAATACAACAGAATTATAACGTAAATATGGAAATTGTGGGGAGAAGTTTCATTTTTTATATAACCCAATTTGAAAAATTCTAAAATATTGGGAAAGCATGTTTCAGCTCGTAAGAAATCATGTTTACAGGAATCCTCCTGTACATGATAGACGTAGTCTTGTACCTACGTAGATACTTTCGGAATGTACCTGTGCACAGTGCAATTTCTGCCAGGGCTGAAACAAACCAATTGAAGTTACCCCTGTTTTATAACCATTTATTATTTATCGGAATACTACCAGCAAAACATAATAATATGTATGGGTAAAATAATTTTCTCGGCTAAGTCCATTTTTAGAGACTTTATGTCTTGAGTTTTATTTTTAACTGGCCGCTTACTCATGGTGTCTATTAGACGGGTTAATCGAGAAAATTATTTTACATCTTACACCTATGAAAACCTCAATCGTATATATCTGTTACACAGTACCACTGAGTATCTTTAAGTCTTCCACATGCCTTTGAGACAGTAAAAGAGCTCACTTTCAAAACAATAATAATATTTTCGTGTACATATACGAGGCCTGTTCAAAAGAAAAGGTGAATTTTAAATTTTCACGGGCTGTGTACATTCGATTATCGTTTTTTTTATTATTATGTTGGTACACATATGTTTATCATATATTAACATTATCAGCCATTTTGGATTAGTGGTTTGTTTTTGACAACTGGAAAAGTTAGTCACGTTTTTGTGTGTTCTTCGATTTTTTACTTTTGAAAAAAGTGGAACACGTTCTTTTTCAATTATTATATGATATTATTTTTTTTTGTTTTTTTACAGAAGCGCATAATTGACACTGTACTTCTTAATTAATCATTTTCAGAAGCGTTGAAAGTATATCGTCGCCGAAAGGCGAAAACGCTGAAGCGCCATTTTGGGAAATTTACAGCAGAGCACTTTAAATTTATTTTTGTTTAACAATAAAATTTACAAGTCTTCAGTACCTGGTTGGATTTTGAAAAAAAATGGTTAACTTAGGTAACTCAATGCTCTCACCGAGTTACCTGAAGCGACAAAAAGTTTAAAAGTGTCACTTGAGTCAAGCTTTCTCCCAAACGCAAATATATTTTAGATGGCTGAAGGGCCACAAAAGTCTTCAGAATCAAACAAGAGTCAAAGCTTTCGACGCAAAAAAACTGAATATTCAACTAATTTTTGACCAAAGTGTCGCTTAAGCCATTTTGCCTTTCAGCGCCGATATTTTGATGTAACTATTAAGAGAAAAACAAATTTTCCCTAATATTGGACACTCCAAAGCTATCTAAAACAATCTGAATAAAGGAGATTGAAGCGCAATATGTCTTGCTACCCTAAATTTCAATATTCACAATCAGCTAAAATAACGTATAATTTAAGTAGCTGTTAAATTTTAGAGCAGGTGTACGATTAAGTATACAATGGGGTCCAAGGCAAATTTAGTTATACAAGCATGGATTCAGAAGCTAACTCGTGGCTTATATTGCCAGCCCTAGTCCTTTCCCCAACCCCGCTCCCGGCGTCTTATCCCGAGCGGACGACCCCAGTGCGGCCAGATTCCCGC
The DNA here is from genome assembly GCA_022651775.1 of Drusus annulatus. NCBI lineage: Eukaryota > Metazoa > Arthropoda > Insecta > Trichoptera > Limnephilidae > Drusus > Drusus annulatus. The sequence goes on along the minus strand of JAGWCC010001051.1, from coordinate 134,584 downwards.
AGCGGAATGAGGTATTTGGTTGACCGACTGCCTGTAATCCCATCAATATCAATTGCCGCAGCGACAGGTTCCATCAACTTCGGTAAAGCCCGACCGCACACACTCGACAACTCGACACCCGGCGAGGCGGGATTGAAAAGCTCCTGCCAAGAAACCTCCATAAAGTGAAATAGATATTCGAGACTTTTTACCACTAAAATAGAAGCTCAACATTTTGAATAGGAAAGGCTGTATTTGGGACATATGTGTACGATACTTATTTTGTGGAATACTAGTAGTGTTGCCACCCGGCTTTGCGTGAGTTTGAAAAAACTTTTAATTTTTTTTTTATAGTTAATACCGTACAAGAGTCCCAATTGCACCCAACCGTCTAGAGCCAGTGAGACTATGACATCCCCAATCGGGGTATATTGTGAAGCTGAAGGTAGTGGGGAGGGAAATGAGATGGGAAAGAGGCAGATGAAGGTTGGAAAGTACCTGGCTATTCAGATCTGGTCACCAAACAGGACTTAAGCCATTTCAAGGAACGTTTCGATTCTGAATGGTGGTCTTTTACCAGAACGATACTTAGAGCATCTATCACTGTGGAACTTGCCACAATTATACTATATATTATTTTATATGAATTTATTGTGTTATGACATTAATTACATAAAAAATATTTACGCATGTCGGGATTTGAACCCGTGGCCTCTAAATTCGTAGTCGAGCGTCTTACCACTAGACTATGGAGGCCGTATTCTTATTCTATTGAAAATATTGAACAAACAGTATGGCGTGTTAATTTATTTTTTGCTAGATAATCAATATTTTAAAGCTCGCGACAGTGGAACGAAAAAATAATTAAGATGACGCACAAATTCAAGATCGAACGACTTGAGTAAATACAACGACGTCAGAGCACCCCGTTCGGACGTTCTGTGGGACAAACAAACAAAGGATTTCTACTTTAAAGGTAAATTTGTGTAACAAACAAAAATTTTCTTTTTCAACTCTCAACCTTGCTTCATTGGTTTCTTATTATTCCCCTTCCATATTCCTATCGCCACCCTTCTTGTGTGGAATATCACAAGCATTCAAAATAATATAATAACTTTATATAAGGCCACAGATTTTATTTTAATTTTTATAACCGATTGGTTTCGCTTAGCCTAAGCATCATCAGGATATAAAATTAAACTTAATTAATTTTATTTTTTTAAACTTCAGTTTAATTTTGTACCCTGATTATGCTTACGCTTAGCGAAACCATAAAGATTAAATTAAAATCTGTGGTTTTATACCAATTTATTATTTCATTTTCATCAAATATGCCAAACCACAAAGTGATTGCTTTCTACGAAAATATGAAGAATAATACCTCACTCCAGCAAAAACATCCATTTGTTTTCTATATTTCGTATATTACGTGGACATATATATTGTTCAGTTGGTTAATAATTGAAAATTATTATTATTACTTAATCTTCATAGCTTATCAATTCCCAGCGCAACGACAAATTGTAATTTACATGCTTTGTCATTCGAGGTGCTGGTGATATCGATTTGTTTAGTATGATAACGTCTTTAATATATGGCTTTGTAGTTACAGCTGTCTTAAGGTTCACGCTAAACAATAAACAGATATTTTTATGATGAAACATGCTAATCAAATAAGTTGTCCATAACAAACAATCCAAATAAAAATAAAAAAACAAAAAACGGCTTCTTTCAAATTAATATTCAATTCGAGAGGGTTAGCATATAAATAGGAAATAGTGTTTACATACATAATTTAATATAAACAAATTACGTAATGTAGGTAATAAAATTGCTGAGATTTATATCAATACATATATTCGATATTTCCAACATTCAGATAATTCGAAAGCAGTAGCTTTTTTTAAATCTCTCGTTTCTTCCTGAACCGTGAAGCTAATCCCTAACCAATTTACGAAGAACGCCTGGACTTTTCGTTTTCCAAGTAGGTATCAGGTGTGGGGTTGTATACTTTTGGACCTAAGAATGAAAACTTTTTTTTTGCGAGGAATGTTTTGGTTGTAAGTGGTACAATTGGATTACTCCGTGCGTGTCGGGTGTCGCGTGGTGGTCGATAGATGAGTAGTAGAGGTGACGTTGTTGGTGGGTATTTATTAATATTTTTCGCATGTATAGTTTTCTATTATCGAAAACTCGTAACTCTTTAAACAATGCATCACCTTTCGTGACTTTTTAGTGTGCTAGAGTGCTAATATTGAAAAAAACGTCATGAATGCTATTGTTGTAGCCAAAAACGATTTTATTTTTTTCAAAATTTCAATTTTTTTATGAAGTTTTTTCAGCAAGCCGTGCAGAGCACCACTAAAACTGAAAAATCCTGAAAATCTTCATACAAAAAACTTCAAAAAATATTTTTCGCAACAAAAACATCAATTATGTTGTATTTTTCAATCTTAGCATTCTAGCACTCTAAAAAGTCACGAGCCGCCACTGCTTGGTACCTAAATGTTTTTTTTAACATGACCCTTAGTAATGATATATGTGCTTTTGCTAAGGGATCCAAAATAGTTTTTACACATTCACCCCAGCCTGTGGATGAAGAGTCTAGTAGTATTTGATTCACTTGATCGTGCCACGTCCTCCTCGGGCGTTCTCAACTTTTTCGTGTCATATGTATTCCTAACACTCCTTTCTTCGTGCATCTGCCTTAAATGTCTTAACCATCAGCCCCTTTCTTAATCTTGTTCATTGGGCTCACATCGAACTTGCATTTTTTTCTGGACTCCACATTGTAATAAAGTCACACGTGGATTTACAACACCCACGCCTCAGGAACAAATAATATTCCAACGATTTAGATAAATTCAGAAGTACGATAGAGTCACAGAGAGATTAAGTTGATGGGTACTCTAGTCCAGTGGAGTCTAAAATCTACATTCAATGTGTCCCCCGTACCCCCTTCCCTCACCCTTAATGGGCCGCGGTAAAATTATCAAACGTTGACAGGTCCGCGGCTACAAAAAGGTTGGGGGCCACTGCTCTAGTCCATCGTTTCTCAACCTTTTTAGTGTTACAACCCCCTCAAAAGCTGAAACATACATATTAAAACGTTGATTTAATTGCAAACATGTACTTATTACTAACGTGAATAAGTACGTCTTTACACTTACCACAACTTACTTGTGAGAAAAAGGCTTCTCCCTATAGTGACTTTAAAAATAAATACAGAAATCGTCTATCTACTTGAAAATAACTTACTTATCTGTTTTTGACAGATTGAGACCCCCCTCTCCCCTATACCTGATCTCCACCTCCCCGGGCGTCAGGACTCCCAAGTTGAGATACGATTCTCTAGTCCATAGATTCTTAACCTTCTTTTGCCCACCGCCCACTTTGAGATTTTTTTTTTTTATAGAGCCCCCCCCCCATTTTTTTAGTTACCATCTGTTGCGTTCGCGGTTCCAGTTACCAGTGATCACCGAGAAACCGGTTATTTCTCCAGTTATTTTTGGAACCGGTTCCTGGTGTTTTTTGGCACTAGCAAATCGACAAAAGTTTTTGACCATAAAAAAATGCTAGTCGGTAGAGATTTGAAAACGAAAAGAGCTGGAACTGGTTCCGACCGTTCCAGTGACCGGCTGTTTTTTCCAACGTATTTTTTCAAAGCCCCCTAATTTTCACTGGGTCTTCTACTGCCCCCCTGAATGTCTCAAACGCCCATAAGGGGGCGTTATCGCCCGCGTTGAGAACCTATGCTCTAGTCTAAGAAAACAAAACATTGAATTTTTCGAAAAACTTTGTGAAGCCAAAATCAGACCAGTTTAGATCTACTGTTGTCAGATATGACGCCTACTCCAAAATGAAGAAACAAAATTAACAGTCTTTGACCGCAAATCACTGTCAAAAATCTTTGGACCTACTCTAAAAGTTGAATCTTACAGATTAAAGACGAATGATGATCTCAGAAATCTAATTGAGCGCTCTGTAGATCCTCGAGACTACAATTGGCTGGACATGTAGAAAGAATACCAGTGACCCAGAAGCGGGCTGAGGCAGAGGAGGTGGGTTAACTGCGTGAAAGAGGACCAGAGCAGGACGGGGAAGAAGGTGGACTTGAAGCAATGGCAAGGGACTGCAGTCAGCGGAGAACATTTATGAAGAAGGCTAAATCTCACCCTGGACTGTAGCGCCAAAATGATAAACAACTTTATGAACTAATGTATTATTTTTATCACGATGCTTATGTCGACTATCCATAATAACGTAAATATAATTACTATTCTAAAATCTCCACACAAATAGAAACGATAATAAAACCACATATCGTATAGTAATTAAAAATAATACCCGCAGATTTCAATCAGTCATTTCTATGTTAATGGAATTTATAATGAAACAATGTATGGTTAACTTATAATGCTGAAACTTAACACATTGACGTGGCGTGATTTTCCACGAAAGAGTTTTATTAATTTGTCAAATGAATGACAAGTACATCCGAACTGACTGGGCTTATAACATGGTCCATCGATCAACGTGCATTTGAAAATTCGGTTGTAAGTTTTAAGTAATGAAATTTCATGAATAAATATTTTCAATCGAAAAATACATGGTCAGTCAAAGTGCTATCAACCATTTTTGTATTCATCAATCAATGTACGATGATATAGATACACTTGTGAACATGTACCATGGAACGATAGATCCGCACATGGTCTGCGCGTTTGACTCGGGGTCGGTTAGTTGAGGCTACGGGTTCGTTTCATTCAAAGTCACGTAATTTATTGATCAATCTCAATTCATCATTTCACTCGATCATTTTTTTCATAATTTCTACTGTTTAAAAGTTGTATTCATTTGAAACCTTATAAATTTTCCTGACTACCCGTATAGAATTAACATTTAATAATAATAATAAAATATTCCAGAAGGTATGCAGGAGTAGTGCAATTCAATACCTTCCATAATTGATAATAATAAATAGTCACAATAATAATAAAATACAATTTGTGATACACATTATAATAATTTAAAAAAAAAAACATAAATTCGTAAGAAAAAAATATAAAGTGAATATCATTTTAATCGAGCGTGGTTCAAGGTGCACCTGCATCCATCGCTAAATCATTTGTAGTATTGCTTGTATTAGAGAGCTAAAAAGGGTGCCTTTTTGGGTGCCGACCCTTAAACTACTACGCAGTGTTCCCACGAACTTACTTCTCAATTACTTAAATTTGTTTTTAATATTCTCTATCCTTGTCCCTCCCGAAGAGAAGAAGAATTCATAAGAATTCGCGTTGCGCGAAAATATATGACAAATCAGAATAACAACTTAAAGTTAGCAAAATAAAATGAATCACGTAAGACGATAAAATAATTATTTATGAATATTTTTAAACTTAAATGTTTTTTTTTTAACTCTTGCTGTTTTAAGAAATAATTACCTTTTACCGACAATTAACATTTTTAACACAGTATTAATTAAATCTGATATTTTTATCACAAAATTTGTTACCTTTTTAAAATAAATTTGTGTATTATTATGTTTTTAACTTTTTTTTGGTAAAACAATTTTTCCCGTTATTAAGAAGAACCACACATTCAATTGTTTATCTGAAATCATAACAGTTGATGGGCAATTGGAGTGGGGGTCTCAATTCCCAGAAATGAGGTAACGACTCGAGAAGAAACAGTTCTATGTGAATTTTTCAATGGGGATTTTAATAAAATGTCTATGTAAACTTTTATTTTATTAGGCTGGTACGTTGTTTTATGTCAAAATATAAAGGAGCTTATAAAAAAACGTACCTACTAGAGACGAGTCCTAAGAAAAAAAAATTGTAGTCTTATGTCAAGGAAAAATAAGTTTTTTTGAAACCTGCTTTTTGTAAGGAAAATATTATTAAATTCGTTTTAGGCCTGGAAACGAAGGCGTTAACATTTTTTCTCAATAACTTGTCAAGAGGAAAATAACACGTGTTTTGACCCGCAAACAAAACCGAAAGCAAACAAAAGCGAAAGTTAAATATTTCTTTCAAATACATCCATATTAAAAGCTTAACGAACAAACTTCGACCAGTTTTTAATGTTGCAGCAAGAATCGTCACCGGGGTATCTAAATATGCGCACATTTCAAAACACCTTTATAACCCTCACTGGCACAAGTGCTCTGAATGAATCCAATACAAATTGCGTTGGATGGTGTTTAAATCCAACAACGAAATCACCCCACCTTACATCTCCGAACAATGCGTTCTGAAAAATACTGGTCTAACCTTGGAGAAAGAATGTATGGAGAGAGAGCTAATTATTTTTACCCAACCGATTCAAACTTGCGATAAATCACTTTCAACGGATTTTTACGTCGTACACCATGAGAGAGAAAGAGGCAACAAATATAATACTCCGTTTCTACATACTGTCACAATGATCTTGGGCTCCTAGGTCACCGCGGGACTCCGCCCACATTTTTGATTATGCCACTAAACTTGACACAACTAAACGGTTTTTAGGTTAGATGTTATATTTTTGTTGATATTAATACTGTGAAAAAGTGGTTTTACGAATAAACAAAAACATTGTGTTGATATGTGATATGAATGAGATGTATAAATACCCTAGCCTTGGTCTAAGCCACGCCCAGGTCCGCTGAGTCAGGTAAAAATCACCAAAAACTGACTACACTGCCTTGGATTGATACCACTCTATATAATCTAAGGGTTTAACTCTAAGATCAGCAACATCATCTGCAACCCAAACACCAAGTTTGGAGATCTTGGGACTATCAGGGCCTAGGGATAAGAATAAACTCCCTCCGGAACCACGATAAGCCCAACAGAATTTCGGTTAAAACTAAAAACATACCTTTTCAGACTTTCATATCCTTTATGTCAATAAACTTTTTATACTTAAATATTCAAATTACACTTGACTTTGCTCATTTTCCTTCGTTAACTATTCTAATTTGTAAATACGTTGTCTAGAGTAATGTATCGAATAGAATTTAAATATGCTATGCTTCCCGGGGGGAAATTACAGCACGAGTAGTCTACCGACCCATGAGTAATGTCAGCGGAAACTTTTCATCACAATCTGTTTCTTACTAAGCGAAAAATCACCTTTAGGTAGATACATTCTAATCAGATCCCTCTCTCTGTTCTATAAATTCAGTTTTTTCATTACTGAATTCGGTCTTTTCTTTTTTATTGAATAATAAAAACGATTATGTTGTTACTAATTTTCTAATAAATATTTATATGTCACAAAAATGAAAGTAATTTATCTGCCTGTACGTAATATACATAATGTGTACATTTTTATACAGCATCACGCTCATTACGATCAAATGCATTCCATACTTAGTTTTGTATTATTGATTGGTTGGTTGGTGAATGCATTGTGTCAGTCATATGTTGTTAGTCGCTGAAATTCATAATTAATATATTTTCGTAGAAAGCAAGTAATTTGACATATTTAATGAAAATAATAACTTTGTATAAGACCACAGATTTAATTTTAATTTTTATGACCAACCGGTTTCGCTTATCCTAAGCATCTTTTATTCTATTGTTTTCTCACTGTTCTCTTGTTTTATTTTATATTGTGTTCTCTGCATGTATACATAACCGCACACTTCGTATTTTTTGTTTAGTTTAATTTTGTACCCTAAAGCGAAACCGGTAAGTTATTAATTCATTTCATTGTTAATAGTTACAAAATACAGCCTGGATATTAATATGTGTACAGTGCCCTTGGGGTGTTTTTTTTTGCAAATGGCGCTATCCAAATCATCAGAATTTTCATATTTATTATAAGTAAAATTTAATTTTCTCCATATTTATCTTAAGCATATTGTTCAGTATTATTATTATTTTTTTATTTATATATAATTACTGTAACTTGAATCCATACTTTTAATTTTATCTATTTAACCTTAATAAAAATATTTGTAATATTTTCAATATTATGAGATAATGGATAGTGACGTTAGTGAGAATATTGTTCAGGTTAGTTTGTAGTTTGGTGTTCAAATAGTAGATTCGCAACATCGACTGTTGGACCGTAGCAAATATACGACTATTCGTTGCGTTGTTTGGACGGGAACGGACGTCGAGTTGTAGATAGGAACGGCGAGAGAACATTAATTTACAAATCATTTATGTGATCATTAGCACCCGCTAACATGCGACAAATCCTTGCTCCAAATTCCATTTTGGAAATAAGTACTATATCCATTGACTCACTTGCATGATGTTTTTTTATCGGTTTGCATTATGTGTTTTTAATATTTTATATTTTTTATAAATTTTATATTTTATACTTTTATAGTTTTTACCACCAAACAAAGGTCCAGTTTTTTACTGACCTACCTGTCAAATAACGTAATTTGCCGATTTTTTACAAGTTCGTAAAAACCTCACAAAATCCAATATAATATAAGTTATATAATACAATAATTAATTAAAAGTAATATTACCAAATAAAAAATTAGTTATAATTAGTTATTGTGTAAACTTAAATGTACAAATACCTAAAATAAAACAAAATGAACGAAAAATGTTTTTGTTGTTTGAAAAACAAAATTAATTTTAAATATAGAGACATCTGTCAGTTAACTGTCAAACTACCTAAATGAAATCGATTTATATCTTTCAAATACGAATTTTACTGGCTATCACAAAGTTTAGGATCGAAAAAACATACAATTTTATTGTCTGTTTTGAATGTCTGTCTCAAGTCAAATTTCAAAGGCCGACCCAGTGAGGCAAAATACAAAAAAATGTTAAATGTAGTGTTTTAAATAAATAACAGATCGAAAAATTCTCGTAAATATTGTGACGTCATGTGATAAAAAAATGAGTTTTTTATAAATTACTATTCTCTATAAAAAAATTCAATTAAAAAGGCACGCAAGAGACTCATTCACACACTCCATTCTGTTTGAGCCGCAATACAATTAGCGATGTACACATCATACCACGCGTTACATACAGGTGGAGAGTGGAGACTCACGTTTTCAAACTAACAATATATCTGTGTGCGCAAGGAAGAATGGAATGAGTCTAGGAATTTCGTTGTGTGTATGTAATCATGTAACATGTACTTTTTCAAAAATAATAGCACATTATTTTATTTTCTGACACATCGCATTATTATTTTATCTAAGAAACAACTCTGCATACTTAACTCAAAACTTCTTTTTTTTTTAACTCATTCCGTTCTTCCTCGCGCACACAGATATATTCTTATTGTATGAACTTAATGCTTAAAAAACAGTTTCCCAATTAACCCTGCAGGTCTAATCTAAAGAGATCTGAATATTTTAATACATTGGTTGCTTTCCCCCTTTCGGGTCCTTTCCCAATTCTACTTTTCTCCGCCACATAACGTTCCATAATTGAGAGTGTCTTAGTCCTCCTGTTACATGAAAATAAACTCTTATATGGTAATCATATAAAAAAACTATGCCTACACATGTATTAACATGACTCGGCGCAAATGGACGTGGCTAAGACTAAGGCTACGGTGTTTATACATCCATTCATATCACATATCGACAAAATCTTTTTGTTTATTCGTATAGCCACTTTTTCACAGTATTTTTATCAACAAAAATATAGCATATAACCTAAAAACCGTTTAGTTGTGTCAAGGTTAGTGGCATAATAACAAATGTGGGCGGAGTCCTGCCGTGAATAGGGAATTTAAGATCATCCTTACAGTATATAGAAGCGGTCTATGAAATTTGCTGTCTCTTTCTCTCTTATGGTGTACGACGTAAAAACCCGAAGAAAGTGATTTATCGCAAGTTTGTGTAGGTTGGGTAAAAATAATTAGCTTTCCCTCCATATATTGTTACTTCAAGTGTATTACCTTAATATTTTTCAGTTTTGGGATTATCCAGATAAAGTTTTTTTGAAACCCTGGCGATTTCCCAACCACATCGAAACGCCTCGTATAGGTAGTAAGGCGCAGCATAAGAAATTCACGTGGCTCTTTCTGAAGCTCGCTTTAAATCTGAACAATAGTTTCAGTATTAAATCACGGACCCGTTTTACTATATGCCATTTTACTGTATGTAGTTACACCTTTACAATAGACTAATAATATGCTTTTTACAAGTAATGCATTTCAAATCAATTTTAATATTTGTATATATATATATATTGTTTATAAAACTAGCTGTTACTTTGCAATCGTCCTCTTGTCCTTCAACACATCGGTCAATCACGTATTCGTAATCGTAATTGTGAAAACAACTAAACGGTGTTTTCGATCTAACCTTAACATACAACACAACGATTCGGTCCATCGAACTCAAAAAGTCACAAGAATACAAGTTCGCGATCCTCGACCACGGATTAAACCGAAGACATGAGCACAAACAATTTCTCGTCAAATATACTGTATAATATATCGAAACAAATATTGGCTCATTCAATATGGGCTGTCGGCCCCATTCTAGTCACTCACTAGGAATTGAGTGGTTGGTTGTAATTACTATGAATACAATTTCAACATTTGCACAATCTTTGTGGACTTCTTTTACAAGATGAACCTTCAAAATCCAATCCTGTGAAAAAAGAGCAAATGTCTTTTTTAAATTAAAAAGTTTTATGTTTTCTCTCCGTAAATTATTTTTTTCAGCTGTAAATTTCAAGTGATGCGCGTAGTGAACCAACTAGCCTGTGACAAGCTTTTTGGGCCCTAGCACAAAACATCGATATTGATTTTATTGACAATGTCGATAATTTGTAATCGTTCCCGAACGTAAATGCATATCGCCAACCAACAAACGACAGTTCACATCGACTAAATTAATCGTGTTTAGTCGACGTGAGTTGGGATTACAAATTACCGACATTGTCGATAAAATTTATTTCGATGTTTCGTGCTAGGGCCCAAGAAGCTTTTTAGAGGCTAGTTGGTTGGTCATACGGTGCCGTAGCATATTTTGATCTATGGAATAAGTTTCTAATAGACAAACCCGTACAGAGCAATTCCACCGTCAATGAAATTACGGAAAAGTTTTGGTTTGAAATGTTTTGATGAACTTTGGCATCTGACAGGATTTTGGCGTAATTTTAACAAAAATTTCGAAACAAATTCACCGGCTTTTGTATGTGCACAAAGAAAACATCACTTTGTGTTTTACCTGCAGTATTGGAAAAATAACTATCAAATTTTCGAAACAATATTTTCATCTCATGGCGAAAATTCCGCCTAACTTTAATCAATAATGAATTCATCATTCAGTAAAAAAATATTTCATTCATTACGATTTTTTCTGTCAAACAAAACGTATGTTTTAAATATATAGCGAAAACTCTTGTACGATGTGCTTTGATGTCATGAAATTGAACAGATATTTTAATCTAGGGTTATTATTTCATTCTATTTTTAGGTCTGTACGTTATTTCTGTAATGAGCCACGGAAATTTAATGTTATATAAAAAATACGATTAACTAGTGTCACCCTTAGAAATCTATATATATATATATATATTGAAGTTTTTAAAGCGAAACATTTGCATAGACGGTAATGTTCTCGAGCCCAGGTGAAGGGAGCGGAGAAGAGAAAAATAACGAGAAATTAATTAGAATCGCCATTTGTCAACGTTTTCATGAATTAAAGATAGTGAAAACGTTTATTATACCCTAGAAACGTTTACTGCTTAGTTTAAAAAGCTTTTTCTCTATTAAAGTTCACATGGTACCTAAGCAGAAAGCACAATATGGTGTGAAAGCATGGTGGTTCTCTAAACATTATGTTTATGTACCAGGCCTTCCAATTCTTACATGTAGGTAGTACTAGGTACTAGCAATATACGTGTAATGTGAGTACACATATTATATTTAAATAACCCAAGTCAAGATTAATAAATAAATGGACAAAACATACAATTTTTGCTACCCAGAATGTCGTGAATTGATGGTACGTTGACTGCAGTGTTTCGGTAAGTATATAAAAAAACCTGAAAAAAATAGTGTTTTCAGGTTTTACAAGAAATTAAATTTTCACTTTTCCGGTTGTGAAGCCGCGTCCTCCAAGCTCCCCCACTCTGTACAAATAATAAACCTAAAGCTTTTGTATTTTGGGAGTTGCTTCGCAAGAGGTTAAATGAAAATGGTAATAAAATAACTGGTAGGTCATTCACAGAAGAAAATATAATATGCTCAGGAAACGCCGGTTAAAGTATGTTGGGTACGTCCTGATACAGCCGGTACAAACTTAAATGTGAGGAATGCCATAAGATTATATACACTTCTCGAACAAATGACCATATCTATTTTTTATTTTTTTTTAAAGAAAGACTAACATTCCCGGGCTACGAACAACCTGACAATATTTGAAAAATTCCTACTGCCATCAAGAAGCGGAAGATGTTGCTTGTGCAATGATGGAGCCAGCAGAAGAATTGAACGCACGACGCCCGGGTGGGAATCCGACGCGTTTGTCTACTCGAATTCCATGTGGGCGGTAACTAATAAGGTATCCAACATCTTTTAATATATCTTTCTCTTTCTATCGAGTCAGTATAAAGTCAACCGTCCTGACTACACTGTTTCGCAAAGGTACCTCTCCATGTCTTGATTTTATGTAATACATATATTAATGATGTCCATTGCAATTCTCCCCTTGTAACTGAGGATAAGCATCACCCTGCATTAGAATTTCTTTTTTCATGCAAGAGCAGCTTTAGGACTACGAAAATCCCAAAAAATGACGAGAACGCTCTGCGTGGATGGAATTTTGGACAGGGTGATTTTGAAAATCTATACTACATAATGAGCCAAGTAGATTGGCAAGAACTTTATAATTTTTGCTCTATAAATGAGGCGGTACACTATTTTTATTTTTGTATTTATAATATTGTTGATGCATGTTTTACTAGAAAACCTCCTAGTAGAGGTGGCCGTCGGTATCCGAAGTGGTTCCCTCGAGATACCATTGCGGGTATTAGGGTGAAGCATGCTCTTCATAAAAAAAATGGAAGGCTGTCAGTTTGACTATGATTTATTCAGTGTGCATAGAGCCGTGGTAAGGCGTAATATTCGCACTGCTTTCTAAGCATATCTGAATTCCAAGCATGATCCCAAGATGTTTTGGGACTACGTCAAAGCGCTACGTAAGGATGGTGGTATTCAAGACACCATGATCCTCGGAGATCGGGAAGTTTGAGGAGTGGATGAAGCTAACGCCTTTGCAACACATTTCCAATCCGTGTATAGTAATGAACCTCCATTACTAAATCCTAACCCTTCTGTCAAGTTGAATGTAAAGAGGGCCCGAAATATCGATATTGGTCACATTGCCGAATCAGGTATATGGTAGAATCCTCTATTAGAAAAATGAAAAATACTCATTCACTTGGCCCAGACTTTCTCCCGTTGTTTTTTTTTAAAGGTTGTGTCGAGTTTTTAAAACTTCCACTAAGTTTCTTATTTTACCTTTCCATAGAAACTGGTATATTTCCTACTTCCCTCTATATTGACTCCTGGAAAGTATGAAAAAATTGTCCGATTTATAAAAGCGGTGCAAAGACTTCAGTGGAAAGTTTCAGACCAGTGGCAATACTTTCTGTACCGGCTACTTCATAAATACATACTACCACAAGTGGACCCGTTTCTAATTTCGGAACAGCATAGATTTAGAAAAGGTCGTTCGACAAACAAACCTATTGGTGTTTACCGATTATGTATCAAAATCTTTGGATAAAGGCCACCAGGTAGATTGTTCATGTAATGACTTTTCTAAGGCCTTCGATACTTAAATCACGACATCTTACTTGATTGTCACACAGAATCCCCAAATATGACATAGACCTTGTGGGAAATAATTTCCATCGAGGCCTAAAAAACAAAATACCGTTTGAATATTTTTGTATCTGTAAGAGATTAAAATGTTGATATTTGTTTAAATTCATATTAACATATATTTTAATTTTTAATCTGCATTTATTTAAAGTGCTATGAACAAATTGCTATAGTTATAGACTTAGTAGTTGACAGTTTATGAAAATAAAAGAAAAACACGCTGAATAAAAGAAAGGTATGTACTATAATAATACTCCTGTGCACAGTTCTAAGAATGGAAATAACTTTCGTGAAACTTGGGTTGTGCGCTGACCGTAGCAATTAATCTAGGAGTATTAATTTCTGCCGTGGCTTCCATATTCAAATTAAATTACCCTCGTGGACGGCTACCTTCTACGAAACCTAGCGTTGTGATTTTGTCATAAAACTATGCAGATACGTAAAGGGCAAGGTGATAAACGCCCACCGAGTAATATACATCTGCCGCAAAGGGGTTACAACTTACCGGAAACTCTTGGAACTATGGCATCCATATTTGGAGAATGTTATGTGTCTGAAAGAGGTGCAAAAGGGGGTGAAATTGTACAAGGTTTAGGAAGGGTAAAAAGTACCTGGCTACTCATATCTAGCCACTAAACTAAAGTAATTTCAAGAAATGTTCCAATTTTAAATAATGATCTCTCACCAGATATAGGGCCAGTTGTTTGACCAACCGTCATATTTGACTTCATCACTAATCGACGATCAGCGACATTTGGTTTTTTTTTTCGACATTTGAACAGACCCGTTAACCGCCGATCCTCGGCCCGACAGCGGCGTGTCTGATTTTACGTTGGGTCGTTTGATCAGCCGATTATTAACCAAACGCTGACGATTGAGGACTATTCGAATGTGAAAAAAATCAAAATGGCCCTGATCGTCGATTTATGACAATGTCAACTGTGACGGTTGGTCAAACAACTGGCCCTAAGAGTATTTTCCTCTCTGGAATGATATGCAAATGTATATTTTTTAAATATTTTATTTGTCCCCGCCGGTCTTCGAACCTGAGGCCACTGGATCCAAAATAAAGGACCTCACCGCCCTGCCGTATAGATTTTTACTATGCCACTAATGCAATAAAAGTTGAGCTCTAAATTTTATTGACCGATTGACTAGATAATTTAATTTAATTTGGGCTATTAAATTTAATTTCACGGTATTTGTTAATACATTTTTATATTAAAGCGATTGTTTGACCTTATTACATAAGAGTAAAGAGGGTCATTGTGTTCATTCTCCGCAGGATCTAATAATGCCTCGGGTTCAACGTTTTATCATTGATTTTAATGAGATTTGATTGACGGCGTCGTTCATCATTTAAATAACGACAACCCAGTTCAATAAAACAGTCAACAAAAGTTGTAAGAACTGAGCAACAATGGCGTGCTGTGTTAAAATCTATCTCATTCCATAAAATGTAGATACCAAAAGTTAGTCAGTTGGTTATTAATTAATGATGCTTAGGCCAAGCGAAACCAGCCGGTCATAAAAAATAAAATAATATCCGTGGTCTATGATGTGTGGATACAAAGTTATTTTTTCATTTCTTTAAATATGTCAAACCACAAAGTGATTGCTTTCTCCGAAAATATAATTTTATTTATATTTGAACAATATGAAATAGAAAAACATACGGATAAGAAAAAAAGATCGGTTGCGATTAAAACCCGAACTTGGAACCTTTCTCCTTTCTCGAGTATACTCTTTGAAATTTGTAATAAAAAACGTCAATAAAGAAATGGGTTTCAGTAGCGCAAGTAACAAGAGCGTTCGCCCAGCAATACATAGGTCAATTTTTTTTTTCAACTAATTTTCAAAATAATTGCATGATAAATGTATAAATAGTAGCGATAAGAAAAACTTCAAAGATTTGTGAACGCTTCACTAACTACAAGTTATTTAAAATGAACCCTTCACGATGAACGCTTCAATTTAAGTAATAGTTCAATCGCTTAATTCGACCCGCAGTAGATATTGTTGCGTGTAGTGTAAGAACTAGGAACTCGAGTGTACATAGTTCGTTCGTGCGATCAGTTGACAGTTCATACATTGCTTCACGAATTTCGCACTACAAAAAAGTGTGGCGATTTGTCAAAAGAGTAAATTACATATTAGTGCGATCGTGCGAGCGAACAAAGAACTATAATTGAAGTATTCGCGCAACGAGACATGTGCGAAGTCCGAACTGCCGCAAAATGAATTAGTTCTTTGTAGTAGTTCGCACAGAGAGGTTACATAGCTAGTAGCGTTGTGACCTTGAAGTAACAATATATGGAGGGATAGCTAATTTGTTTTACCCAACCCATCCGAAATTGTAATAAATCACTTTTTCCGAGTTTTTACATCGTACACCATGAGAGAGAAAGAGACAACAAATTTCTTGGACAGCTTCTATATACTGTCGCAATGATCTTAAGCTGGCTATCTTTACTGGTTAACGGCGGGACTCCGCCCACATTTTTTATTTTGCCACTAAACTTGACACAACTAAACGGTTTTTTAGGTTAGATGCTATATTTTTGTTGATAAAAATACTGTGAAAAAGTGGCTATACGAATACACAAAAACATTATGTCGATATGTGATATGAATGGATGTATAAATACCGTAGCCTTGGTCTTAGCCATGCCCAGGTGCGCCGAGTCATGTTAAAATCATCAAAAACAAGTCCAAAACTGACTTCACTGCCTTGGCTTGGGCTATTTCTAGTGTACTCTAAGGTTGTGACCGCTTTAAAAGAACCACTTCAAATAACTACTTCTTTTGGCAACAGTTCCTACTTCATTCATTTTTTATTGAACAAATACTTCAATTGAAGTCGGTAGTTCATTTTAGCGTTCATTCATTTCAATAACTTCATTTCATTGAACAAATACTTCAACTGAAGTCGGTAGTTCATTCATTGAAAGAACTACTTCAATTTGCAGCAGTATAGTTGTGGAGGTGAACTTTATTTTGGCGAGGTATCGGTTCCAGTTTCAAAGCGCTACCGACTAGTACGTGTTTTTGTTGGCGAGAAACCAATTCCAGTTATTTTCGTTTTCAAATCTCTACCGACTAGTACGTGCTTTTTCGGCGAGGAACCGGTTCCAAAAAGAGCTGAACAAATGAGTGGATAAATTCAAATCCCTCTGTTGCGAGTTCAACTTCAATTGATCTTCAATTGTTCACTTCGAAGGGTTCATTGTAAAGAACTAACAATTCATGAAGCATTCACAAAACATTGAAGTTTTTCCCAACGCTAATAGCTAGTAAACAGCTCAAATATTACGGTAACGCTGATGTGTCATCTTGGGGCGGAAGGAAGTTTTCGAGGTCGGTAATGGGAAAGTTAAACATATCAGTCCAAATACGACAGTGGTGAAAATGTTCTTCGCTTACAGCTTGTAAGAGATCAGAGACCATCGGATCCTTTCAGACCAACGGTGAAAAGAGCACTGGCCACTTCCCCCGAAATAAAACATACCACCACCCTGTGAGCTACATAATTTTTTCAGGGAGAAGTTCGAAGTCAAGCGACAAAATGAAATGAAAGAATGAACGACGCTGTTATCTTGGCAAAGGAATCAAAGACTGGAAACTGAATGGATGCTTACTTTATTTTTGGCTCTGCTTAAGTTGAAGAGGAAAAATAAAATATTAAAGGGAAGCTGGTTAAGAGAGGTCCCCGTTCGTTGATTTTTTTCCTTCAAACCTCGGGTACATTTTTATTGTAGTAGTATGCAAACCATACTAACGAATTTGAATTACTCGTATTGATTGCGATATATATGATTAAAAATGCAATAACAGCATACAAAAATACATAAAAAAGTTCATTATTATTTTGAATTTATAAAAAATGTATTATTGTTATTTTAAATTTTGTAATTACTTAATCACCTTCTCAGTTGACGTTTTGCTTCTTTCAATTAATATTATTTATGTCTTTTTCTCTGTTCCTTTGTTATAATTTAAATGTTATTCTTTTGTTTTCTCACTGTTCTATTATTTTTTTTATATCGTCTTCTCCCTCTGTATGTATATCTATAATATATTACCGTACACCACGTATTTTTTGTTTATTTTAATTTTGTATCCTGATGATACTTAGGCTAAGCGTAACCGGTCGGTTATAAAAAATTAAATAAATTTTGTGGTTTTATACAAAGTTATTTTTTCATTTCATTGTATATTTAATATATACTACAATCAAAGAGGTACATTAATCCTCTCTGCCTATCCTATGGCGTAAATGGCCATATATTTAGTGAATTAGTTTCGTTATGCGGATGTAGGTACCTGCATAATTAGCTTCTTTATTTCCCTTTGACGCCCGACATTAATATTATTACAAATGATTTCATTCTTCCATGGAAACTAATTCCCCCATTCAATATGAATCCCAACTAAATCAGGGATAGTTAGGATCAAATCAAGTTATTATTATGATTTCTACAGCGGCGGGTACATGATTCTAAGAAAGAAGTGTAATTATGAAATACGGAAACGTAGGTAAAAGAAACCAATAATCACATGGCCGGTTAGTAGCCCAGTGGACGTATCCGTCGGCTCCCACCCAGGTATCGCGGGCTCATTCCTATGCCAGACAAGACCTCCACAATTGACGAGCAAAATTCTGCGCTTATTATGGAAAGCAGAGAGAATTCAAATTTCTGAACGTAATTAAATTATTGCTTTAAGTTTCCACATCACTATTAAATGTTTTTAATTATTATGTCAGAAACATTTTATTTGAAGAATTGATTGATCTAAACCAAAAGCGATTCAAACTAAAAGCGAAATTTAAGTAAATAATCATAACATTTAAAAATAAATCTTATTAAAATAAAAAACAGCTCTATGTTTTTTTTTTTGTTCACATATACGCCAAATTATTTCGACACTATCAATAAAATACATTAAATACAACATAAATTTATTCATGTACCGGTGTTAGTTGAAGTTGGTTTTTTCAATAAAGAAAACGCTTAATTCTCAAGGGAATCTCAATTTTTTTTTATTCAAAGTATTGACCATCGGATTCTATACATTTTGCCCATCTTTGAGGCAAATCATGGTAACCATTCCAAAAAAAAAATTCTCTTTCGAGGAAAACCATTCGACGAGACATTTTTCGACTTTTTCAAAATTGGCGAAGCACTGCTCTGCGAGTGAGTGTCCCATCGATGCGAAAAGGTGATAGTCGGACGGGGCAAGGTCTGGAGAGTACGGCGGGTGCAATAAGATGATGATGATATGATGCAGAAAAGATTTCCTTTCGAACCTTTGAAGCAGCATTTCACATATGGTTTTTCGATTTGTCTCTCGTTCATTTGGTGTGGTACCCATTTTCCATACTTTTGGATCTTTCCCGTGGCTTTTAAACGTTGGCAAATTGCTCCTCGGGTCACACTAAGTGTTTGAGCCAATTGTTGTTGCGATTGGGTTGGGTCTTCATCCAATAACGCCTGCAATTTTCCGTTGCACCAGGATGTTCATTGTCTGTTAAATCGAAATCTCCACTTTTAAATTGACGAAACCATGTCTCACATGTTCTAATCACTGGAACATGTTCACCATAAGTTTCTACCAGCAACCGATGAGCTTCAACTGCTTTTTTCTTTTGATGAAATAAGAAAAGCAACGAATGCCGCAAATGTGATTTACTTGGAACGAAACTCGACATATTCACTGAGGTAAACAACTATGACACTATTATTTTGGCAGAATGTAGCTTGTGTATTTTTGAAGGTTAATGTCCATAGAAAAATATGACATAGATGCCAAATCATAGAAATGTATACATATCTCTAGCGACATCTATGAGTAAAACCGGCAAACTTCAACTAACACCCCTGGTAAGTAATAAATATAATGCAAAAAATCATATTAAAAACGACAAAATTATGACTATGTGGGTAAAATTTTGACTATTAAAATGAAAATGGATAATTTATTAATTTAAATAAAATGGTTAACAAACTAACAAAAACGCCGTTTCGCAGGGGTAGGCAAATAGCAGGGGCCGCAACTGTGTTTTGGCACACACTCCTCGCTTCATACACATTCATACATCATCTCGTACATTCTGTTATTCTATTGTCTTGACATGATTTGACTCAAGTATTTGATTCACTTGATCATACTACGTCTGACGGCCTGCATGATCGAGTGGTTAAGACGCTCGACTACGAATCGAGAGGTTGTGGATTTAAATTCCAGCGTACTTAAACAAATTTTATTTGATTTATGTGTTATTTAACGTTTAATTCACATAAAATAATATAACGTATGTTTGCGGCACGTTCCAGAGTGGTAGATGTTCTTAGTATTGCCCTGGTGAAAGGCCACTATTCAGAATCGAAACGTTGCTTGAAATGACTTTGGCCGTGTTTGGTGACCAGATCTGAATAGCCACGTACTTCCCAACCTTTCTCTTTAATTCAATTTCAACTGTCTTTTTTCGAAAACTTTGGTGTAACTAAATTTCCCAATGTCCGCAATCCTTAAATTTCAAGTGACATATATTTATTTGTTTACTAGTATAACTTGACTTTTTTTAAGTACATAAGTATTATGTCACATAAAATAATTATGTGTCATTCATGTTATATTCCATTAAAAAAATATTTGATATTTCATACAACTCTTCTACGAGACGCATTTTTTTGTTTGTGCATATAAAAGGAATGTACGTATATTTATGTTTTTTTCTGTCGTCACTACCATATGAATATAAAGGTTGTAAAAATCATTTTATTCCAGAGAAGCCAGCGGGTAGTAATGCGAAAGAAATAGTGAACGTTTGTTACGCGAAGCGTCAACTGAATATACTTATGGGAATAAACAAAAATAATAAAAATGTAAATATTTCCGCCCCCACCAATCAACGTGTGACGGCAATAACCTAACCTGAGTTACATCTAGGGATTATCTGTTCAGTGATCTAGACCGTATTTATAACATGTCTTCTATCCAGAATATATATGACACATTTATATTTTTGTTTTACAGCTGCTACGCCCGAGTCAGGAGATCTTTTTTTACGAAATCTACTTTATAATTGAATATAAATATGGAATAACAAAAGTAGGGGAAAGGGCAAGAAGGTTCGTCGCCCCAAAAGGCAGCCAACAGAACGCTCTCCAAGAGTTAGACAGTAAAATCCAAACAGTAAGATACAAACGACTTTGAAGTTTTTATGGAGTTTAAGCATACCACTACCGTAATGTGATAATTTGTCATCATCATTTTTTTATTTCGTTAAATGTACAATATGTTATTTTTTTGTATATGTATATGTGTGCATTTTATAAATATGTACCTACTGTTTCTTTTTATTATATAATTTTTACCTACGTAGTTAATTGACTTTATTATTGCTTCTAAAGATAGTAATGATGCATTTGGAGTTGTCATTCTTTTTTGTTTAACACATAAGGCTTTTTGCAACAATAAGGGAGAAATTCTGGTAAACCCAAGAAGAAGAAGAAGTGTGTCTTGGTGATCTACCTTCCCCTTTGTTCAAAGATTGCACCAACGGTCTAAATTAATCAAATTAATATCAACGACATCACCACAAAGATACTTTTCAATTTTTAATCAAAAAGATAATATTATTTTCAGATCAGTTTTTTCTTCAGGTTTGGTTTATCAACAATGCACGGGTGGATACGGTATTTTGAGTGTTTGCTATATATTGCTTACAAGTGTTAACTCAAGCCGTGATCTTAAAATTTTCGGTACCATTCTAAATGATTTCAGTCATTCTTTACGACTCTATCAAAACCTTTACATGACCTTGGCTTTGACTTGAATGTTCTTCTAGTGTATATTTTTGTCCTATTATTGTCATTGCTTCATTCAAATATTATGTATGTGCTGTTCTTTCTCTGTTGCTCTTTTTTCCCATTTTGTGTTATGTATTTTTTTGTAATTGGACAATAGTTCGTTAGTATATAAATATATAAATAAGTTAAGCACAAAATGGCAAGTCCGTACTTACGACGTGAATAAAAGTGTTTCAGTTACCAAAAAAAAAAAAACTTAATCCACTTAAGGAATATTTTCTATGAATAAAAGCCTGGTAATGTAGCAGCAACGATGGGATTACAGCTCGTAGATTTTTTAAATATCCACACGTTTTTGCAAATCTAGTGCAAAGGAAAATGTAAAAACAACTTTGTATAAGACCACAAATTTTATTTTTATTTTTATGACCGACCGGTTTTGCTTAGCCTAGGCATCATCAAGGTACAAAATTAAACTAAACAAAAAATACGTAGTGTGCGGTTATATATTTGTGTGCAAAAGGAAGAGAGAGATGAGTCAATAAACGCTGATGTTTAGGAGAAGCAAAACAAAATTGAGGAATTTTGTTTTTTGTATGTAATTATGTCATTTGTCGCATGTCTTTTAAAAAAAAAATAGCACAATATTTTATTTTCTGACACTTTTATTTTTTCCTTTGTAGATATGTATCTAAGGAACAACTCTGCATACTTAACTCAAAACTCGATTTTATTGACTCATTCCTCTCTTCCTTTCGTAAACAGATATATTCCTTTACAAAGTTTTTTTTTATATCATTGAATATGTCGAACCACAGAGTAATTGCTTTCTACAAAAATATAAAAATATGTTTCAAAGATTTAACATAAATGTATGCTTGTAAATGCTTTATTAATGAATATTTAATTACATTTTAATTAGGAATCGTAAAATTATTTACATCTTCCATGGCATGGAAAACAAAATTTTCATTCATCGTTCTGAGTCACAGCGAATGTTGTTTTACCAATTAGCATGTTTTTTGAAGAGGCACAGGAAGCTCGCAAGAAACAAACAAGGGCATTCAGCAGAAACTTATCGGGAAAGTGTTCTCGAGGAAAATAAACATTTCTGCATTTAATAAGCTATTAATTTCCTCAGACCGCGAAGTTTCAAGTGCACGTGAGCTCCCAACAAAGACTTTTTCAGCAGAAATCAGACCACCCGCTTTTTTCCACCGGCCGACCACAGCTTTCGAATGAATTCAATATCATGAAAGTGAGGAATTTGAATAGAATCGATAGAATTATGCTTTTGTGTTATTAGTGTTCGGTTTTTTTAAATATATATTTCAGCGTATGTCGTACTGCACTCGCTCCATGTGATACGGAAGTGCCGCCATCTCTAATATTTAAAAATAACTATTGAAGTTTTCCATACAAACTATTATACAGTACACGTGTATATTTGTTGTTTCTCTCTTTGAAATGTGATTATATTATAATAGTATCCTGTATCAGTATTATTATAATACGACCTATGTGACCAAGCGTTTAAGATCCTCGGCTACGAATCCGGAGGTAGCGGGTTTGAAGCCCAACATGCTATTTATAACTATTTTTTATGCGTTATTTTACATATTCTTTAAATTAAATTATATTAAGATATTTATGGCACGTTCCAGAGTGGTAGATACTCTAAGTATCGCCCTGAAGAAGAAAATTGAACCACTTTGTATCGGCTCAAAAGTGAATGTCTACATAGTGTTGAATGCCTGTGCCTTAGATGGAGAATTTGTTTGAGAATTAAGTATTTTTTCGGAAATGTGTAGCTATTAAAATAAATTAAGGTACAATAAGGCTCTGGGAATGAGTAGTGAGTACTTTAGTACTCGTATAATATGTAATAAACCGTTTCCTAGATATTATGCATGCCTGGTGGCTGAGCCTTTGACAATACGTTGAGTTCTGAATGGATTTAACCTCCCGTTTTGAATCAAGTCCAACTCTATCAATAACAGGTATTGCATTCAATATATTGTATGTATTACTTGTGCACAGAAATTGTATTTACTTGACATGGCAGGCTGCGCATTGTACGCGACAATTGCATTGCTTTCTACGAAAATAGTATTTTTCATATTTATTAAATTTTAATATAATTTTTATTACTACGTTAATAAAGACCCTTTACGTTTAAATATAAATATTATATAAATATATATATATTTATATGAATACCGCACAAGAGTCTCAACTGCTCCCAACCGTCTAAAGCCAGTGAAACTATGGCATCCCCAAGTAGGGTATGTTGTGAAGCTGAAGGTAGTGGGGAAGGGAAGGACATTGGGAAGAGGAAGGTTGGGAAGTACTTGGCTTATTCAGATCTGGTCACCAAACACGGCTAAAGCCATTTCAAGCAACATTTCGATTCTGAATGGTGGTCTTTCGCCAGGGCGATACTTAGAGTATCTACCACTCTGGAAGGTGCCGCAAATACACTTTTTATTATTTTTATATGAATTAAATGTGTTATGACACATATTAATTTAATAAAAGTTATTAGCGCACGCCGGGTTTGAATCCGCGACCTTTGGATTCGTAGTCGAGCGTCTTACCACTCAGCACTGGCAGTCCTTGACTCTGGACACTCTGGACTCAGAGGCGGCCGATTTGAAACACATACAGGGTAAATAAAATGTAATTTGATATTTCTGGATTAGTTTAGACCTAGAAATAACATAAATGTACATTTAGTATAACTACAACTCGTTCTAGAGTGTATGATACCTAGTCTTTAAATCGCTCTAATGAGCAACAATAATTTAGAGTCAAAATAATAAAAATAGTATTAATTATGATAAGTAGATCAAAATGACCATTTATTGAGTGAACTTTCGCCTTTCCTTATACTACTTTCCTAACATCTCCCCGAACGAGGATGCCACAGTTATACTCTCTCCGGGCTTTGAAATCTCTTGAGTGGAATCACAAACATGTAAGAAATGTTTATTATATTTATCTCTACTCGTTGAAGAGCAGAGTCTGGATACACGCACCACTCCAAGCCACTCCCGCAGAAGCAATATGTCTGAAACGCGATTCACGTTCGAGTTTTATTTCGTTCCCTGCATAGTCCGGGTACTCTGGTAATTAAACCTCCCGGATATTGTTCTAGACCCGCTGTATTAGGATTTACATCGCTGTATCTACACCGGTCTATCGGAAATACATAAAACACTAAGACTCTCAACTCGTTTAAAGTTACACATTTTATTTGCACATCTTTGGTGTATTTTCTGTCGCATACCTTGCAAGTGGGAAAATACAGAATTTGATCGAACAATGATGAAATTGATCAATGATGACGTCGACGCTCGACCACGAATCCAAAGGTCGCGGGTTCAAACCCGGCGTGCGCAAATAACTTTTATTTAATTAATATGTGTCATAACACATTTAATTCATATTAAATAATTTTTTAAATGTACATTTGCGGTACGTTCGAGAGTGGTAGATACTCTAAGTATCGCCATGGTGAAAGAGCACCATTCAGAATCGAAACGTTGTGTAAAAAAACTTTAGCCGTGCTTGGTGACCAGATCTGAATAACCAGGTAATTTTTAATCTACCTCTTCCTCTTCCCCATCTTCTTCTCTTCCCCACTATCTTCAGCCTCACAACATACCCCGATTGGGGATGCCATAGTTCCAGTGGCTCTAAACGATTGGGAGCAAATGGGACTCACTATAAAAAAGAAAAAAAAGAAGGGAGATGCAAAACTACTAAAGTAGGTTGCAAATTGAGCCACTCGGCCGGTGCTCGTACGAAAACCACTCGTCATCGTGTTAAAAATATAACTTTTAAATACAAATAATTCAACACTCGTCACACACCAACATTAAATCAACCTTTAATTCCGACATACACCAGCACAAAACACGATCACAAAATCAAATACACCTATCTTCATGTAGAGGAGTAGTCACACAACTAAATTTGGAATTAACTCTTACAATATATAGAATATACACAATACAATACATTACCTAATGAAATATAACTCCCAGATGCGAACAAAAAAATATCGACAAAGCACTTAAAGGATATTTTCTCAACATCTTTATAAATCAGTGATATTTCTTTTTTGTAAAACCTTTATGTGTGTGAATATCTTTCTTATTGGATTTGTGATGTTTAACAGATCTTTACTCTTTCGAGTCTATTTTTAATGTACGTTTGATGTTTAGTAAATCTCTACTCATATGAGTCTCCTTTCAATGTATTTACTCGTTTGAACCCATTTTACTCCATTTTATAATTTGTATTCTTTTGTAAAAATATTATTCCTGTTTCTTTTACAATTTTGTCCTTAAAGGAATGGGCTTTTTAAAAACTCCTTGAAATCAATTTAACAAAAAAAGATTTTTTTGTACTGAAAATACAATAAGGACGGTATGGTAGGTAATTGCAACAGATGTTAAGTTAGAACGATGTTGGTTTGAGATTGACTGTGCGTGTCGCATCTTTTTGCAACAATGTATGCATGTTGTTCTTGCAATCGATGCCTGCCCTATAACTGTAAGCTTCAGTTGGTTGGAAGATACTAGGCAATAAGCCCACCTGAATACAAATGTACCAATACAGTATAAACAATACATATTGAAATCCCCGAGCGAGTAATGTATTGCCAGTTGGTTGAGACGGAAACGGCGAGAGGATGCAAATGGTGAGAAGTGGGAACCAAAGGGAAATGCTGATTTAGTGACGGGACCGATTGCCTGTGTCACCAGAGAGATAAACCGATAGAAGAGTGTTGTAAGCGTGTCTGTATGCGCGAAGCAAGCTTAAGTGGACGTAGTTATGCAGAATGCGTCCTACCCCAAAAAGATGAAACTGAGAACAAGGTGTTTCAAAATTTGACCATAAAAAAGCATCAATATGCGTAATCGGAATTTGTAAAGTTAATATCAGTGTTTTTTTTTGTCAGCATTATTATAAATAGGTCGTTTATAATCTATCAATGAGTTTATTTAATTAAACAAATGTATTTCTGATGTTGTCCTACATTTTATAATGTTTTTAAACTTCAATTAAAGCAAATATCTGCAACGTGCGTAAGTAAAAAAATAATTACCAAAAATCTATTGCATTTGAAGCTTGGATGTTTTCAGCAGATATAAATCTTCTATTTATCTATAGGAAAACATGTAAAACTCGTTCATTATTTTACCTTATCTCTGGAGAAATTGATCAAACTTTTTCTAATATCTAAATTCTTTCTTGAGTTAAAATCAGTTTTGTTGCCCTGTCTGAGTACTGGGAGTCAAAAGGTTATATCGTCAGTGTAAGTCCAATACCGCGAATGAGCATTTAATATTATTTAAAAATACGTTTTTTGGCGCTTTCAGTTGAACGGCACAAGCCGCATTGATTGGCGCATTCAAATTTTGAAATTGACCAATCGAATGCCTGCACTCGGTTAAAGTCAATACAGGTAATAAAAATGGTTCAATAGATGTTTATCGTTACAACACTATTTCCAAATTTAAATTTTGCTTATTTGAATGTTTTCAATAGAACTACAAAGTTATTGTTATTTATTTGCAGTTTTTATAGTTATATTAATACTATGTGAAAATAAAAATACTTCCCATTTCGCTGTAATTTACTATTTACACAGTACCTACTTACTAATTTTATAATTATACTATTGTTATTATTATTCATTTTTATCGTTGTTATTATGCCATGTCCTATACTCTTTTTTTCAAATCTTCTATAATAATACAACTAATCGTAACTACACTACGCTGCAATAACATACCAACTTTTTTTAAACTTTTCATGCAATGTATTTTATATGTATTACACTATTTTGTGAAATATACTATGATAATATAACTAATTGTAAAACCTACGCTATATCTATATATACTTGCGTTTTACATACTCATTTATTCTACTAATTTATTTTATGTTTGCCTTTAAGGCGTTAATAAAATAAATAAAGTTATAAATTTGTTTTATTAAATCATTAAAATAAATAAACATACAAAGAACTGAGCAAGAACGCGTGAAATGGAAACTGTTTTTTGTCCCACCTGAACATTTTGGCAAATGGTTCTTACGCGGTATTGAACTTACAACGGCGGCTGTATCGGTTATCTTTCAAATCGGTATAGATCACACTTCTAGGGATTGTCTGTTCAGTGCGTGGGAGGGTACTCACCGGGGGTGTCGCACAGCCACTGGCGGCAACAGCGGCCGGGCACGCTGGTGAGGCGGGCATTGCCGCACGCGCCGCGGGGGAAGACCTTCTCGCGGGGACACTTGCTGGAGCAGCCGTAGGTGCCGTTCTGCGAAAATAAACGTTAATAGTAATCAATAATAGTAATAGAACCAAAAAAAACTTTTGCGGAACTATGCAAGTAAAACCG
The DNA here is from genome assembly GCA_022651775.1 of Drusus annulatus. Taxonomy (NCBI): domain Eukaryota; kingdom Metazoa; phylum Arthropoda; class Insecta; order Trichoptera; family Limnephilidae; genus Drusus; species Drusus annulatus. The sequence goes on along the minus strand of JAGWCC010001051.1, from coordinate 106,554 downwards.
GCTTCGATAACCGGATGGCAAATATTTTATATTTTATTTACACACGTTACACATATTTAAAAAATACATCAAACTAACTTTGTTTTGTGAATATTCATCTTATTATCAAATTCAAAAGTACTTTGTTTTAATTAATTTTAATTTTTATGATGGTTATTTAGAAGCTACTGTTTATTTTTTATTTTTTTCGTCACTCCTCCAACCCCCTCCCCCCTCTAAATTAACACAACCACTCCTCTCACCTAACAATATTTAAACTAAATGTGTACTTGAATGATTTAAGTCAGTTTTTGACAGTGTCAAAACCGGTAGCGAATTCTTAAAATTAAGTTATTGATGCACATTGAAAAATAAAACTCTTATAAAAATAGCCGACAGGAACTTCACGACATGCCAATTAACTTTCATCGTGGTAATAAGTTTAGAAGTCAATCAACCTTTCGCCTCGTTCAAAACAAAAAAAAAAACATTAGCCATTTGACCGGTTGGTAGCTGAGTGGACAAACGCATCGGATTCCCACCCGAGCTCCGTGGGTTCAATTCCTCTGCTAGCTAAGTCCTCCATCATTGCACAAGCAACTTCCTCCACCTACTATGATGGCAGTAGGAGTTTTTCAAATATTTTCAAGTTATTCGTAACCCGGAAATGTCTTTCATACTTTTAAAAAAATATTTCAAAAATGGGTTCTACTTGAGCAGCTTCTTTGTTAACTGTATGTATTATTAAAACCGTTTCTACCCCAACGGGGAGCGAATTCCCCAGCCGTGCGAAAATCAAAATTCTTTTAAAAATCAGCCATTAAAAATCGCAGAATACTTAAAAAGAGTCTCACAAAAAAAACGTCTAAAGCCGAACACAACCTCTCATAACAACTTCTGGTGGCGTGCTGATGCAGATGGGTTCATAGAATTCTCACTTACTAGGTTTAAGGTAGGCTTTCCGAAATAGAATATCCGACTACTTCTGGACCTCCTCCTCGGATATTTTTGTAATAAATAATATTATTACGTGCAGTTTTAATTTTTTTAACAATAACCAAACATCCTTATTTGAATAAAATATTTAAGATACTAAAATATTTTCATACTTGACGTGTATGTAAAGAGCTCCTGTTAAGTCAAAACCGTGAAAATTAATTGGATTTTAGAGATACAAAAGTATTAACGATCACCCTAGCTCCATAAAGGATATTAAAAACCGCTGCTTTGAAATTTCTTTAACTATTGAATCGAAAAATTTTCATCCCTCCCGACCTTCCCCATTAGCATTTTCTAAGATTCCTAAAATTATTTCCACCGCATAACTTTCTAAGCTTTCGTAACGTCATAGTCCCAACATCTAATAAGTATTTCAATCTTTATTATTAGAAACAAAACTCGTGAAAGGAAATAAACATGAAAAACATATGTTGTTATTTCATCTTTAAAGTACCTACCATGCGGCGTATTTATAAATGTTCAAATGAATTTATAATGAATGGTTTTAGTCCGCCCGTTCGCGGGGGTCAAAGGGGAGTCGAAATTAAATAGTGTCGCGGAGCGTAAACGTTGTGGGTGGAAGCCCGAGGAACGATCCGCTCCCATGAAGTTTTTTTTCGGTTCAGAAAAGATTTCTAAGGCATTCAGTTTTTATTTTTACTTTTTAATCGTATTTTCAAAGCAGCAGCAATAAAAAAACCGTTTATTTTATTTCCGTGAAAACGATACCTTGAGTAGTTTTGTTAACCGGCTTCGCCCGAGATTTTAACAATCAAAGAAATATTTTTTTTACTTTTGAAGAATTATTGAAAACGTGGAACAAACGATATAACGTCTTGCTTAATGTTCAGTTTTTTTTTAAATTTCGGATTTTTTTTTTACAAAAAGATATAAGATAATTGTTACAATTTTTTTCACAGAGTATTACAAAATAAACATATAAACTGTTCCACACGATAAAGAACAAGGTTCTTGTGTTTGGTGGGGGAATTTCGCTCAAATGGTAAAATAGTGTTAAGTTTTTACAATATAGCAGAGAAAAATACTAAGTATTGGTGTAAAATTAGTTATAGTAATAAATTTTAGTACGTAAGGATAACACAAGGATTATAGAATAAGAAGGAAAAAAATAGAAAAATTATAATAACAATAACAATTAATAAGTTTTTTTATTAAAGTTTTTTGATGTAATATTTCAATTTGAGCTGAAATTCATTAGTAATATCTATAGTTCTTAGATTTACCGGAAGATTGTCAAAATAAGTTATTCCTAGAAAGAGGTAGATATTTTTAGAATGTTTAGTGTAAAATTTTGGCAATTGAATAGTATTCTGATATCTAGCAGACATATTAAGTTATAAGTTATTTAGCTGTATTTCTTTAAAAATTTGTATAATTGAATATAGTTTATAAATGTTATCTATTGTAGGTACATTAAATATTGTAAAAAGGGTTTCAGTGGAAAATTTTGAAGATTTTTTAAAGATTGCAAGTTAAATATATATTTTAAAGCTTCATGAGAAGTGACGTTGCAAACGTTAAATATATCAAATTTTCATGAAGCCAGATCTCATGGTTTGAGTGTTTTTTTCTGTAAATTTTTTGACCTTATAATAAAGATTACATAAAAAAAATCGGCACATATTTCCACTTCATTAAAAGTAAAATATGTAGGTATTGTAGGATCACTAAAATATCTCAGTTAATGCAATCAAGTCAGTGGAGCGAGTGGCCGGCATTTGGAAGCTTGCACCACTCACGGTGGTTGACGAATTTCTAGCTAACAAAGTCAAACAGACACGGGCACCGACAAACTTTAGTGTTACCTATTCACGAACCAGCCGGCATGAGTTATTAACGTGTAAACATTAACCTTATGGAACAATTACCTTTACACTTGCACTTGATAACACGATTTATTTTAATACGATTTTCGAAAGCATTTCAGAAAACAGCTATCTTAGGGGTACTTGCCAAGCGTTGCTAGACGACCAACCTTTGTTTACGTATACATATATAGCCTGTTCAAAAGAAAAGGTGAATTTTGAATTTTCGCGGGCTGTGTACATTCGATTATCGATTATTTTTTGTTATGTTGGTACACGTATGTTTATCATATGTTAGCCTTATCAGCCATTTTGGATTAGTGGCTTGTTTTTGACAACTGGAAAGGTTAGTCACGTTTTTGTGTGTTCTTCGATTTTTTACTTTTGAAAAAAATGGATCAAAGAATAAAATCCATGATTTGTTTTTCCACAACTCCAGGACTCTCATCGTCATTAACATCTTCTCGACCTTCTGTAAAGCGCTTGTACCACTTTTACAAAACAAACAAACACTTTTTTGAGACAAAGTGGACTCGCCGAATGCCACAGTCAACATTTTGAGTGCGTCGGAGCACTTTATTCCATTTTTAACGCGTAATTTAATACATATTCCTCGATCCATTTTTTTCAAAAGTTTAAAATCGAAGAACACACAAAAATGTGACCAACCTTTCCAGTTGTCAAAAACAAACCACTAATCTAAAATGGCTGATAATGCTAACATAAAATAAACATGTGTGTACTAACATAACGAAAAAAAACGATAATCGAATGTACACAGACCGCGAAAATTCAAAATTCACCTTTTCTTTTGAACAGGCCTCGTATACGGTGTGTTTATAAATAAGTGTACAAAACATTGATAATGAGCCATCATTAAGAAATCTACCTGTACAAGAGACACTGCTAAATACGTTCATTATATTACGCAAGCTATTGAGATGATCAGCCCTTACAAAAATACTCTCCTGTTTAACTGAAGTCAAATAATTTACGTATTTTAAAGATAGGCTTTCATTTCGCTCCAGTGATGAGCGAACCATTAAAATCCCGTACCACCAACAGAGAACTTCCAACTAACTAACCATCACGCCGTTTCTCCGCAGGGGTAGGCGGAGAGGACTGACCGCCATATAACTCTGTATTGGCACACACTCCTTGCTTCATTCACATACATACATCGTCTCATACATACTCTTCTGTTATTCGGACTCTTCACATGACCCGTTTCAAGAATTTGATTTAGTTGATCATGACATGTCTTTCTCGGGCGTCCTCGACTTCTTCTTCCATTCACTTTCGCATCATATATTATTTTCACACTCCTTTCTTCGTTCATTCACTCTACATGCCCAAACCATATAAGCGTCCCTTTTTGATCCTATTCATTCCTTGCATTCTTTCCGGATATCCACATTTTTAATACGGTCACACATGGTTTTACCGCACATACGTCTCAGGGATCTCATTTCCACAGCATTCAGTCTATTTTTATCCTTCCTCTGCCAGTTCCATGCCTCACTGCTATACATCAGGGTTGGTATACGCACTCCATTGTGGACTGCTAGCTTCGCTTCTTTGGACAATTTCTTATTTGCGCCAACACCCTGATATACGAAGAACTCCTTCAAATATTTAACTCCCTTATTCTTCAAAATAAAGCAATAATAAAAAAATTTCATCATTCAAAGAGATATTTTTAATTTCCTTCTTTTTGTACAGTGAATACCGAACAAGAGTCCCAACTACTCCCAACCGTCTAGAGCCAGTGAGACTATGGCATCCCCAATATGGGTATGTTGTGAGACTGAAGGTAGTGGGGAGGGGAAGGAGATGGGGGGAGGAAGGTTGGGAAGTACCTGGCTATTCAGATCTGGTCACCAAACACGGCTAAAGCCATTTCAAGTAACGTTTCGATTCTGAATGGTGGTCTTCTACCAGGACGACACTTAGAGTATCTACCACTCTGGAACGTGCCCCAAATATACTTTATATTATTTTATATGAATTAAATGTGTTAGGACACATTTTAATTAAATAAAAAGTTTTTGCGCACGTATTTAAAAACCTAGTAGAAATACTTAAGGCCGATTTGAGAGAAGAAAGGTATTCGTTTGTAGGCAAGAGTAATATGTTGTGAAAAATGTGTAATTAGGGTTACTTGGAGGTTATGCATAACGAGATGAGAAGAATGCGAAGATAAATAACCGTGTTCTTTAAACATGCAACATTTCACAGCTTCATAAAGGAATGAAGTTAAGATTGAGATTTATAAAACTGAATTATTGCATTATATATTGGCGAGGAATAGTTTTTAATAAAAAAGACGATCCGGTAAAACGTCTATAATGTAAATTAGTTAACCTGTAAATATCACAGATATTTTTTTTACAACAGAGCATAATTTTATTATTTACATTTTTATTCGATTTTTTGCTGCTTCACCGTTTACATTATTACGAAAACTATCTGCCCTTTTTACCACTTCAATAACATGTATTTTTTTCTATAACCCAAACCTTTGAATGTTGTAATCTCTGTTTTAAGAAATGTATTACTATTTTTCCATATCAGTTTAATATTGTTGATATCAATGACAATACAAACATGGTTCATATGTATTATCAGATTGACAGAATTTGAGACATAATGTTGTACGTGTCTTTTTAAATGTTTTACGTATTTCTTTGCGCTATACAAAAAATAATTAATTCAACAAACACACTTTATAATAAATTCACGTATCAGTTTGAACCCGTAACCTTTAGATTCTTAGTCGAGCCTCTTACCACTCCACCATGGAGGCCGTCAGGCCCAATTTAGTGTCGATTCACACCAACGTCCGGATCCGCTCAGTGACAATATTGTTCCGAAAGAAAACTTATTGATATGGTATGAATATCAATCAGGGAGTATGTACCAAGACAAATTTGTGTGGCAGTATATCCTTCTGCTCACCCTTGTGATATTTAACTACTTAGTTAGTTAAATAATTGTTTTGAAGTGTAAAAATACTTACATCGCAGATATTTATTTTTTTAAACCATTTTTTTATCACTAAATAATATTTTTAATAATTAACAATTAATAAAAATATTATTTAGGGATAAAAAAATGATTTTTAATAAAAAAAATCTAATCTTTAATAAGTATTTTTACACTTCAAAATAATTATTTAACTAACTAAACTCTTAATAATCACAAGGGTGAGCAGAAGGATATACTGCCACCCAAAAATTGTCTTTGCAAATTTGATATTCATACCATATCATATAATAAGCTCTCTTGTGGAACAATATCGTCACTGAGCGGATCCGGACGTTGGTGTGAATCGACACTTATACGCCATCGGATCCGTCGTGAAGTTCAAAAAGCGCAACGTGCCCAATATTTGGATCTCGTGGTGAGTTTGCTTTACTGTGTGACAGGGCGTGGCGGTGGGATTACCTAGGCAATTAAGATCTAAGCCGCGCGATGTCGGAGTCACGTCGCAGCTAATGTGGAATTGAAAACCTCGCTACCGAGTATTTGCAGTCGACTGTTCATCTCCCAAAATAACACTCTTCATTGGATTTGATGAATGTATTATTATAGTATGACCGGTGTTTTTTTGGCGATAATTTGCGTTAGGTTGGTAAAGGTCATTTTCAACGAGAATGTTTATCTTCTTAAATGCATTTTTTAAACAATTTATTTGACTATCGGTCGGTTAAATCAGTGATTCTGGAAAGTAAGTGATATCGCCCAGCTGGAGTGGCGTTATAGAGAAGTTGCAGTGGTGGCATTGAAGTAAAATGGGGGCGGTGAATGGGTATAAGGGAGCGGTGAAAAATAAAAATAGGAGAACAGGACATTTTTTTTAAATTCTCACTCTGATTTTAAATTAGTCTTGCATCGTTGCTCAATTTATTTATTTTATTGGTTTATAAACGGATAAATCGTTAATTCTTCCTTTTTAATTAGATTAAATTTATTATCTTAGTCTCAGTGCATCAATATATAGCATTGAATTATTGGTAGGTAGAAACGTTGTGGTGATTTGGTATATTATTATTTTTTTAAATAATCTATTAATAACATCGAAATATTAATACTCTAGATTTGCCTTCCGATACATAAAAACAAAGTCAAAACAATCCACCTTTTAATAATATCATACCTATCTATTAGGTTTAATCACGCTCTATTTAATTTTATCGTTTTTATTTATATTTGATTGTATTTATTTTTATTTTATTGTTTTTAATTAGTTTTTTTTTATTCTCACGGAATATGGCAAATTTTGAATTTCACCAACCGCCCAATTATGCTGGTATAAAAACTTTAAATAAGTAAATAACAAAACTACCTTTCGAAGTCCATCGCCTCACTTCGAAAACCATGCACGCTTCCCTACAAAATAAAACGAAGAGAGCACGAAGTTAACCCTCAAATCGGATGATGTAATTTTTGAAAAGCATCACGTCACAAAATTGGTAGATGTCACTTAACAACACAACTTCATATACAGCTCTGTTGGCTCGCTAGCCGTAAGCTTCCAAAACCATCGTTGAGCGTGAATTTTGTTACAAAGCGTATGTTATAACTTAAATAGATGGCCCATCATAAACCTATACATTTACACACAACGACGCATAAAATTTTCTTGGCAGAAATGTAATTATTCCTTTTTGTTAGTTGTGTTTATCTGCTGACACCAATGGATCTGTGATGTTATTTTTAAAGAATTCTGATGATAAATTCTCATTGATAAAGACTGCGGTAGGCTTTATCTAAAATATTTTTAACAGCGTTCATTTTTGGTTTGAAAAATTAAGTCGTTCTTTTGATGGAACTGGCTGGGAGACAAATTTGCTCCAAATAAACAAACAAAAAGTATAAAGCAATGCTTAGTTTATTATTACTGACTATTTCGTAATATCTGTCTGGAAGTTGGGGTATTTATGTCCAATAAATATTACCATAAAGATTAAATACAAATAAATTACACTTCAAAATACCACCGCATTACGGCAATGACGTACAGTATAATTTATGCATAACATATCCGTCGACTAATGCGCCAGTATCAAGTGCAATTCTTCGATATATGTATTTGTTAATCAGTTCATTACCTCTGGGAGGGGAAACGTTAATAATCTCAACGTATCGAGAGATCCCTGTTGTGCGGTTCATATATTCGTGAAGAGTGAGCAGTGAACCGTGTACGAACGTATGTGTAGTTAATATACAGCGATATAAACTTAAAGGCCAATGAACATCACAACAACGCGTCGTAATCGACTGATTTTGTAAGTTTATGTATGGATTTCGAGAGGGATGATAATGTGAATATCGAGAATTTCCATAATTTATTCAAGGATTTGGCCCGACTTCGGTATGATCGAATATCCAATAACCCAAATAATGAGGTTTGAGCCAGACTGCGCTCCGCTAAATCATGAATGTGGACTTGGACATATGGCGCGGGAAACTACAATGCGGAAACTCATCCCGAGAGGTAAATACACTCCATACACACTCGGCCACCGAACATATTATACGAGGTGTATCCACTATCCAAGGCCTTTTAATGATTTCCTTGAGTCGGTTCTCGAGGTTCCCATACCTATTTGACATTCCAACTGGCAGGCAGAGTACCCTACAGGTTTGAGACAACCACTTCGAATTATATATTGAGAAGGGGAATGAGAACTAAAAATAGTTAAACCTTGAATTTAATCAACGCTTAATAAACTTTTTTCTAAATGATGCTTGGATATTTTATTGAAAAGTTTTATGAATTGTCTTTTTTGTTTGTTATTATAAGGATTGTTCCAAAGTAAAAGAGAAAACCGCAAAGCAATTCGTGACTGAGTTTAATTTATTAGTAAGCAGTTGATATTATTAATAATAGCCGAGAAACCTTTTTTTTTGTTAGGAATACTGGAATTAACAATTTTGTGTAATTTATTCTCATTTTTAATGATATTAGGTTTAGAGTGGAAAATGTTTAGGCATGTTCTACCAATTTCATATTATTATGTTGATTTGCGTTCCACCGGAATAATTCTGTTACACCTCTTTAATGAAACCTTTATCTTTGTTAAATAAAGGCTCAATACTGTGTTTAGTACAATAAATTATTTGTACACTGTTGACATTCGACACATGAGAACAGGTCGTTTTTACGACTCGTTCTTGTGTTATATAATTTGTTGACCTCTGTGTTTCTTCCCTCTTTAAGACCCAGGTTCACTCCTTTCTGTCAAAAAGCCCCTTCTTGCAGTATCGCCAAAATTGACATACTGGAGTTAATTAAAGAATATACTCGTATATTTAATTAACATGAATTATTTGTTCGACACTGGAACGTTGGCAATTTCGATTATTTTTCTATGAACATCGCGCGTTATTGTGCATTTTTTTGACAATAAGACCAACTAAGGATATTGTCGTACCCTGTTTTTTTTTAAATATTAAGGAAAAATATTTATTTTTTTTAAATATGCCTTGCACTTTATTTTTTCACAAAGGTTTTTCGCTTTTATACCGCTACCGCTGTGATGGTCTAACTGGATACACCCTGCTAGTGGGAGATTATTGGCAACCTCCACGTGATGATTTACTATTTACCTTTGAAATTGCATGTTCCTGCTGCTGAAAGCTCAATCGTGACTTTCCTTTCTGTTGCACACGATGTTCCCCCTCGTTGGGAATGAGGGAGAGTTTGCAATGGAGCTATCAGTAGTAGACGTTGTATATGCATGAATGTGTAAGGAACAAGGAATAAACAATAAACTTCGGAACTTTAAAACAACAACATAAAACATTAATTATTTCCCCTGGAAAAGCACTTAATGGCTATGCAAGAAAAAGCACAACTCGGTAAGCCAATGTCGCTCGCAGAAATATAACATGCCAGGAAACTATAAAGGTATGAACGAATAATAAAAATTTTTTCATAGAAGTTATAAACCCTTACATTTATGAAATAGACCTTTTCACTTGGCATAAATTAATCCAAAAAGGCAGTTACTTGGTTACCCGCTGTGAGTGTCGACATTGACCCTTCCGACTGCTAGTCAAGTGTCCTTGTTGTATATACTAATATTGACAAACTTTCGAACTAAAGAATTGATAACCGAATCCAATTTGCTAATAATTATAATAAACATAACATATATGTCAAAACGTTAATATAATTTGGTCAGCCACAAAGTGAATTCTTCACACTATATGTTTTATAAATATATATATATATATTTGCATGTTGGATTTTTGTTTTGAACTGATTCGGACTACAGTTTTTTTCAACTAAACTTTTCAATATGGTCCCCAATAATAGAGTTTTTGGTATGAAAAATGCATTTAGCCATTAACATTATTTGGTTACGTTGTTCTTTGAAGATAAGATATTCCGTATGAAACCATTTAAAAATAACATTCCGAAAAATTAGTAACAAAATGCAATAATTATCTAGAGGCAGCTTCAAATTGCGAAATTCACAGAATTCACACAGACTTTATACAGATGCGAGACATTGAATGCGTTAGTAATGCCCCAATAATGAGTATCCAGAATTTCTAAGTAGGGTTTAATTCTAAATACCCGCGCGCTACACGCTTTCTTGTAGCCTTTTAAATAAAGAACATTGCACATCGAATAAATTGCGTTTCTTCGTTCTTCCCTTCGTTCCCCTTCTGGCCTCAGAGATAAGTGTGCTTTGTATTTGACTACCTCAGTGGCCAAGCTCTTTGGATCCTTGTGGATTGACATATTTAATGAAATGAATAAATAACTTTGTATAAGACATCATATTTTATTTTTTTTAAATATGACTGAGCGGTTTTGCTTAGGCTAAGCATCATCAGGGTACAAAAATAAACTAAACAGAAAATGATAGTGGGCGGTTATACATACATACAGACACTGTTCTCTTATTTTATGTTATATTGTGTTCTCCCTCTGTATGTATATATAACCGCAAACTATGTTTTTTTGTTTAGTTTAATTTTGTACCCTGATGATTTTTAGGTTAAGCGAAACCGATCGGTCATATAAATCAAAATAAAAATAAAACCTGTCTTACATTTTTTTTTTTCTTCATTTTATTTCATAAATACTATATTTGCAGCACGTCCCATGGTGGTAGGTACCTTCTGTGAATATCTTTGGGTTATGATTTGGGTCAATCTTCAATTGTAACTTTGATGAATATAAATTTAAAATCTAAACAAGTCGTCTACCATTACACAGGCAACAATTTCAGTTTCTTATGGTGATACTATAAAGCTTATAATATTTAAATATATATTTTTTTAAATGTATTACCGCTTTTGATAGATAATGCTTAATGTCTGAAAATTATTCTTTAGATAAAATTAAGATAAGATTCAGATTAAATATTTTGAATGTGTGAGTTGCTTTGCTAACTGTTGTTATCTTGAATAAACAATAAAGAACATTGAATCATATCTTTGTCATAGCACCCAACGCCCATGCAAGTGAGAACAGTTCCGGCGAAGCCAGTGTTGCCCGCAGTAACACAATATCCCCAGGACTTTGCGAGTACTGATTATTCATCTGCGAAACCGCACCGTGTCTAATGAACAGGAACAGTGTAAAAAGCGTCTTGTTAAAAATAACGAACCCACTTTAACTAATGGGATATTTCGCTATAATCTCTGTCATTTTCGCGGCGCTCAACGGCAACGGCGATGCGTTAAATTATTTCCAGAAATAATTCATTTTCCTAGCATGCTATAAATATTATTTATTAAAAACAAACAAATTCCCCTTTTTCGGCTTCCAATTCGTTATTCCTAACAATATCATTGTTTTAACTGAATGTGGATAGACTTAATCTATGTTCAAAATATATATCGTCGCCGGAAAAGCAAAAGGGCTGAAGCACCATTTTGTGAAGTTTTAACTTTTTTTGTTTTACAATAAAATTCATAAGCCTTAAGTACTTAGTTGGATTTTGAAAAAAAAGAGCTGTAAAAGTAATATTGGACTACTATACGAAATTAACTATTAATTTAAATGGCTCACTTTATTTCTAGTGCTTTTAAATTATTTAATATGTTGCCATGACCATTTATTTTTTTATTTTTTATTATTTGTTATTTTTTCATTTCATTAAATATGTCAAACTACAAAGCTATTACTTTCTACGAAAATTATTATATATTTAATTTCAAATGTTTAATGAATAAGTATGATGAGTAAGTATACGCTAGCCCACATTTATCACTAGTCACAATCCGCAATCACATTTGGAATAGAAAACAATGAAATCAACTTTATTTGGCTTCTAAAAGTAATCAGTGTTTAATCATTGCCTCAGTGTCCTCGTAGTAGTTTGATGACGCGGGCGTCCGTATTGGAAGACTCAACAAGGACTTTTGTCCACTGAGACATGCGCCTACCTTCCTACTTAAGGGGCTACATCGTGGTTTTCGAAGAGAGCGCTATCCCCCCCTGGTGCCAAGCACAAACACAAGCACATCGATACAAGTTTCGGTTAATTGTCAACATTCCCGAGCACGATTGCCGATCGTCAACGAAATATGACTAAATAATAATATAAATCTACCTAAAGTATTGCGGACATCGACCAAGTATATTCAGGCACGGCGTATCAATCTGAAGAATGACCCCAAAGTCGCCGCGTTACCAATGAGGTTTGGTTTAAGAAAACACTTAACATACATCGCACTTTATCAGAGTCTCAAAATCGAACTAAGCATTCGTTTTTTTTGTTTTTGTTGGTCGGCATTGAACAAATTTGTCTCTCAACGAGTTTTACAATGTTATGTGAATACGGCACTCAAAACCGAATCCCAACTGCCCGAAGCCAGTGAGACTATGACATCCCCAATTGGCTTATGTTGTGAGACTGAATGGATTGGTGAGAGGAAGAAGACGAGAGTGGGGAAGGTTGAAAAGTACCCGGCTCTTCAGATCTGGTTACCAAACATGGATAAAATTATTTCAAGCAATGTTTCGATTGCGAAGGGTGATTTTTCACCAGGGCGATACTGAGAGTATCTACCACTCTGGAACGTACCCAAACACATTTAAATGAATGAATATAATTTGCGTACGCTGAAATTTGAACCCGTGACTTGGTCACTCGGTTTGATAAAATGTTCATGGCCCAACTGCAATGGCATAATTTAATATAAGTAATTTAAAAATAATGGTATACAGATAAGAAATCTTTTTCTGATGAGAAAACTCTCAAACTTCAGTACAACAACAGCCTTTTAGAGTGACATTTAATTGTTTTGGGATATAGCACACAGCTGTGGAAGCTTCCCCACACAGTTTATAATGGCACCGTCATAAATGAAGTTCCTGCGAATTTTCCCTTTTGCATAAATGAAAGCTTTTCAAGCTGCCTCGATGAGGGATTTACAGTAGGCTGGGCCCTCAAATCTCTTTTTTTTATCTGGGTCCATGGCATTAGTCTCCATCTCATCTTTTTTTCAATCAATAGCCTTATTCTTAATAATCAGTTAAATTTGTCCAGTAGTCCAATATTAGATATATTTCCCGTAAACTCATAAAATTACTCATTAATCCTTAATCACCTTTTTAGTTAACATTTTGTCTCTTTCAATTGATATTATCTGTCTCTTTCTCTCTGTTCCTTTGTTATAATTTAAATGTTATTCTTTTGTTTTCTTACTCTGTTCTTATTTTATCTTATATTGTGTTCTCCCTCTGTATGTGTACATAACCGCACACTATGTATTTTGTTTTTAGTTTAATTTTGTACACCGATGACGCTTAGGGTAAGCGAAACCAGTCTGTGTCACTGGTCCCCATCTCAGCTATTTTTCACTTTTTCCCATTACATTTATTATGTAACCACACACTAATTTGATATTATCGTAGATAGCAAACACTTTGTGGTTTCACATATTTAAAGAAATTAAAAATAACTTAGCATAAGACCACGGATATTGTTTTAATTTTTATGACCGACCGGTTTCGCTTAGCCTAAGCATCATCAGGGTACAAAATTAAATTATAAAAAAAATACATAGGGTGCAGTTAAATCTTATTCTATTGCTTTTTCATTGTTTTGTTATTTTATTTAATATTTAGTCCTCTCTCTGTATGTATATACAACCGCACACTTTACGGTCAAATATTATTCTATAGTTTTCTCATTGTTCTGTTATTTTATTTTATATTTTGTTCTCCCTCTGTATGCATACTCGTATATAACTGCAGACTTTGTATTTCTCGTTTGTTTTGATTTTTTACCCTGATGATGCTTAGGCTTATCGAAACCAGTCGGTCTTAAAAATGTATATAATATCCGTGGTCTTTTACAAAGTTATTTTGCATTTATTTGGCCTTAACAATTTCTTAAGTTTTTTTTTTTTTAAATTAGAGTCATTGCTATTTTACAATATAATCGACCATGGCTTTATCATTGTCAAGTCAACATTTACTAATTTGAGCATTTATTGATACTATCTTCCAATTAGAAATCAAGTTCACTCAATATATACTTGTGACTTTCTACTAAAATGGCTAGCCAGCTACAAGGGCTGCACAAGGGTCTCTTTGGACAAATTTTGTTTAGTATATTCATCAATGAATTACTTCATTATTAAACAACGTTAATTTTTTGCCTTTACTGTTGACTAAAGATATTTAAAATTACAAAAAAAGTGTGAATCACTACATCTGTGCACAAGATAACCTGAATAAACTACACGACTAGTGTATCATCAATAAATTGCTACTCGGTATAAGTAAACGTCAAACAACTAGATTTTATAAAACTAAAAACCCGGTTATACATCAATACTTAATTATGACCTCGAGTCGAGTGGTTAAGATCTTCGACTACGAATCTAGAGGTCGATGGTTCAAATCTCGGAATACGCAAATAATTTTTTTATTGATTCAGCACTAATAGCTTTCAATTTTTTTTAAACTAATACTATTCTTAAATATTTACTTATAAATATGTTTCTTTTCACTAACACAATCTTAATTCAATTAATTATGAACCATATAAGTATCTTCAAAGTGCATATAAATTGTAAATATTTTGATTGATTCTTTTGTGTATTCAAAAGTGCTTGTACGAAAAATACATAAACAATATTGATAAATTTGCAAAATTATCTGCCAATTTACAAGTGTTTATTGGTTCTCAGAATTTCAGCTTTGGCGAATTATTCTTTGTTATCTCTTACTCGATAACAATTGAAGTATCATTTCCCAGAATAAGAAATAAAATGATTTTTATGATTACGTAATAAATTGACGTGTGACGTATGTATTATCTTTTAAAAAATATTGTTATCACCATTGTTTGGAATTTGATAATGGTTTTTTAAAGCAAACAATTAATTATAGTTTTTGTGTACAATTTGTATAACTTATTTTTTTTAATTTAAAATTCAATTGAATTAAATTTAATATTATTATAAATCAGTTCTGCTAGTTACAGTTTTTATTTTTAGTGACAATTGTCACCAAAAATAAAAAACTAAAAGTAGCAGTACTAGCTAAATAATAATGTAATACTATTGAATTATTTAAAAAAAATCAACCAATTTTGTTTTTTAGTAACTTTAAATCTTCTCTATGGCGTCTATTTTATCCGATAGGTTGCAATCCTTATTCCCGACACAAAAACAGAAAATATTTTGATGCTCGGCTTGGGATTCATACTGTTTTTATTTTGTATAAGACCACACATTTTATTTTATTTTTAATGACCGATTGGTTTCGCTTAGCCTAAGCATCATCAGGGTACAAAATTAAACTGTTCTTTTTTTGTTATATCATACATACGAATTTAATCCATTCTTGGTGTCGTAGAATATTTGAGACCGTCGATAATAAATTCCATTTTTCTTGTCACTAGCGCGTATATAACATTCGTGAGATAACTTATTAAATACTTCAAAGAAGTTAGCAAAGCTATCTGCCACTACATCCGTCGACTGGATCTTTAAGAAATCATTAAATATTACGGCATCGCATTTGGATTTATTTATTCTGCCCAATATTTTTGTTTACACCGTTCCACTTTTTAATATCCTTGAAACAATTCTTAATTTTTTTATTGTAGTTTTTGTTTGTTTCCAATAGATTTTTTTATCCATTATTAATAGTATTTTGATTATGACAATATAATATTTTTTTTATATAATTATATAAATAGTAATAATATTTTGAAATATGATATTAGGGTCAGATTGATTTAGCATTGAGTTCCAATCGGTGGCTTGAATCAAAATTTCAACAGTTTTTTCTGACAGGGCAGAGTGATATTGTGTGAAATTTGGTTTTTCCGTATAAAAAAATGATAGAAATGGCAGTAATAGATTGATCTTGTATTCTTGTTTAACAAAGGCTTTAACTAATTCTGACCTCTCTTTTTTTCTTACATAGATGTGATCCAAACAGTTAATTAGTAATTAATTGATCTTATTGCAATATTTTTGAGTCGTGTTTACTTTATAAGTTTAAATTAATGTCTCTTAGTAGCAAAATGGATTCTTTAATATTCACATTTCCAAAGATAGTTTCTAGCTGGTCAATGAAGTTTTTTTGTGAGTGTTTGGAGGTCGATAATTTCTTACATCTGTAATTATAGTTAAAGAAATTTAAAAAATAACTTTTTATAAGACCACGGATATTATTTTCATTTTTATGACCGACCGGTTTCGCTTAGGCTAAGCATTATCAGGGTACAAAATTAAACTAAACAAAAAATACAAAGTATATATTTAAATTGGTTGGGTTAAGGAGGTTTCATACAACAAAATAATGTCTATATTTTGACCTGGCTGGAAATAATCAAAAACTGTATCGCAATACTTTAAAATCCATCTAATACATATTTAATATTTTAGGCAATTATTGTTTTATTGCCTGCAACATGTTTACTTTGGCACCACTACTTTAAGTACGCTAATATTATATTTTTGAGGCTTCAAAATCTACGTTTGTGTCACTTATTTTTGGTATTTTTAGCGTTTTATCGAGAGGAAATTTAAGCAAACTATATAAATTAATTTTAAAATTTATTACTGTTAAAAAAATCCATCATTATGTTGTAGAATTTTATTTACTTGTGCCATACTTGAGTTAAAATTATTTTCCATTAGTTTTACATTTAAGTTAATTCTTTTGAACTGCGTACTCTCTTTCAACGTATCCAAATTTTGAGTTTTATAGATGTGTGTGTTTAAAATTGTGTTGTTACTTTCAAGACTTGTTCTAAAAATTTAGTAGATGTAACGATTTATGGAAATGTTGATATTGGAGAGTTGTAGTTTTCATGAATTATGTTTACGTAATAATTACTTTCAGAGTTCGCAATTATTAGAAACAGGCCATAGCTTCAATAAAGAAAAAACTAATTTTAAATACACTAATATTAACACACATTTTTAATTTTTCCCCTTAAAATTAAATAAAAAACAAATGAGGTTTACAAAATAATAGCATCCCGTAAGTCACCTTTTTCAAAAATGTTTCCTTATTTTGACTCCTCCTTTGGAAATCCTAACAATATCTAATTTATTTCTGTACTTGTATAATTTATGTTAGTTTTAAGAACGCTGGTTAATGACTAATTATTTATATCTTTCTTGCTATTAATTTGGATAATTTTCATGTATTTACCTTCCATTTCAATTGGAATCTTTGTCTGTTTTGTACCCATACATATTGTAATTTAGATTATTATTTTTTTTTGGATTGAACAGCATTTTTTTCAGTAACTATTTATTTCTATTATTTTTTTAAGAAAGGCAAACATTTCCGGGTTATGAATAACCTGACAATATCTGAAAAACTCCTTCTGCCATCATAAGAAGCGGAAGATGTTGCTTGTGCAATAATGAAGGACTTAGCCAGCAAAGGAATTGAACGCACGACGCCCGGGTGGGAATCCGACGCGTTTATCCACTCAGCTACCGACTGGTCAAATGTTTGTCTACCTCGCTTCTAAGATTTAAATAATTTTTCTTTTCTTATTCATTTATGATTTCTTCTGGCTCTATTGAAAGTTTCACAACCTTTAAAAATATTATTCATACCTGATTATCGAATTTTGCCAACAAACACGTAAATTAAATATTTCTGCGCTAAGCTGATGTAATTATTTCATCCAGCTTTTTATTTTTGGCCACGCGCATTAGGTAACAATAATTCAATGTCAGATTATATCGCCTATTCTCCGTAAAACTCAGACCACGCCTTCATTCTATTTTTCTCCGCGTCAGGGCTTGGCAAACATTCAACTGGAGGGTCGCATTTGTTGGGAGACGAGTAATGAATTTAATTGTAATATACTGCGGTTAAAAGAAAGGTTTCAGAATCAGTCTTTAAATCAATGTAAGAAAACAGTTGTCGTAATAATTCACAGGGAACCTACATGCTTAATCGATAACGCGTCGATAAATGTTGTGAAGTTTGAGGATAGAGTATTCGCGGGGGGTTCACGTTTTTTTTAAATAACTTGCCATTTAGTTGGAGGTCAGAAACTGGTTTGAAAACTTTAAGGGTCAGCACCCAAAAATATACACTTTTTGATATTCTGGTACAAGCAAAACTACAAATTATTTATCTGTTAATTATACACGGGTTGTTGGAAAAATTTCAGAGGTTTCCAGCGAATACGATTTTTAAACGGTAACTTTTTAAATTATTTATGAAATCCATGCTGGAAATTTAGGTAAAAAGTTCAAAATGCCTTTGCTGGTTTCAAAACATTATTTTTTTATAGTTAATACCGCCCAAAAGTCCCAACTGCTCCCAGCCGTCTGGAGCCAGTGGGACTGTGGCATCCCCGATCGGAATATGCTTTGAGGCGGAAGGTGGGGGAAGGGGAAGGATATATAGAAGAGGAAGGTTTGGAAGTACCTGGTCATATAGATATGGATATATCTCAGATCACCAAACACGGCTAAAGTCAAGCTCAAACAACGTTTCGATTCTGAATGGTGGTCTTTCACAAGGGCGACCATATCTAACACTCCGGAACGTGCCGCATATATACTATATATTATTTTTAATGAAATTAATGTGTTATATTATATATTAATTAAATAAAATTTACAGCGACCTCTGGATTCGTAATCGAGCGTCTTACCACTTAACCACATAGGTCGTCGCTGCACCTATTACTGATATGTTAGTATGTATTCCGTAGAATTTAAAGGATTACAGTTAAAAATTCTATTTACTAGAAACGTCAGACATTTTCCTAACTACCAATAGAAAATTTTCAGATAAATCATCTGTAGTATTATTTGTATTAGAATGCTACAAAGTGACGTTTAGCGTCATTTTTGAGTGCTGACCCTTAAGAGTAATTCAAAAACACACGTACTTAGAAAAGGTAACAATAATCAATATAAAGCGCCCTCATAAGCAACGCTACATAAAGTTGATTACTTTTAATTTCTATTATTATTATTAAATTAAATAAAAATAAAAATTCTTTGAACCAGTAAATTTTAAATCTAGTATTTCTCACGGGTGTATTTGAAGATTTTTGGCAAATGCGAATGTTCCCAGTGGGCCTTAGTTTTCCAGCTCTGCTCTACATATAAACAGGACGTTATTTTAAATAAGATATTAATTAATTAAATATAACATTACATATCGCGTTGCGTGACTTTTGCATAGCATGTCGAAAAAGCTCTGGCAGGCAGGTAAGCTTATTTATGTTGAGTAAACTATTTCTGGTTTAACCGAGAGGTTTTCGACCTACTAATTGATTATTTAAACCAAATGCCTACGTACAGTAATCAAGACCTTATTCTACATTGCGACAATGCCCCCCAATCCCCCACTCTAGAGTGGTACATTATTACACCACCCAGTAGAATGTCTGTGATCGACTATCACGTCGTCTGTGAATAAGATGGCGTGGTAATAAACGTCTACGTTTTACTTCGTAGTGAGAATCCTAAACCAGCTCATGTTATGTCAAGGACATGTCAGACTATCGATGCAGGTATGCATTCTTGGCCCGAAGGCTTGCATAGCGCAGCAGTCTACACATTTGACTTTTGGTTAACAGGATTTGGGTTCGATTTCCGCGCTATGCAAACATCTATCTAAGAATAATATTAAATGAAAATAAAATAATAACTTTGAAAAGGACCACAGATTTTATTTAATTTTTTTACGACCGACCGGTTTCGCTTAGCCTAAACATCATTAGGGTAAAAAAATAAACTAGACAAGAAATACATAGTGTGTGGTTATACGAGTATACTCGTCCAAACAAAGGGAGAACACGATATAAAAAATAGAATAAGAGAACAGTAAGAAAACAAAAGAATAAAGTTTAAATTATAGCAAAGGAACAGAGAGAAAGAGACAAACAATATGAAATAAAAGAAGCAAAGCGTCAACTGAGAAGATGATAAAAGAATAATGAGAAATTTTATGAGTTAACGTGAAATATACCTAATATTGGACTATTGTACAAAAATAACTAAAAAATAAAAATAAAATTTCAGTACAAAGTTATTATTTCATTTTCCTTAAATATGTCAAACCACAAAGTGATTGATTTCTACGAAAATATAAGAATGATATGTTGCAATGGTAATGCAACTAGTCGGCACTATTTATATGTTTTCGTTAAAACAAATATTTTCATAAAAAAATACAATTTTCTAGTATTTGTGTTCGACATACCTTTAATATTTTCTGTCAAACTTATGTAAGGAAAATTGAGGAGTTGTTACATCAATGTGATAATAAACAATATTGTCAACACCTGGCGTAAGTACCTGCCATCGTGGCCCAGTCCCGGGCTCGATACAATACAACTGTTTGTCGAAAAAATGTGTAAGACCATGAATAAGAGGGTGGACAAGAATCCACCAGAATTATTTTTTTTGGTTCCAGAAATAGATTTCTACTCTTTCCATGATTACGAAATGCTCGGTTATGCCAATAACTCAATATTAACGAATTCTAAGTGATTACCGTATGTTACCAATAATAGTGCGGTAATTTAAATGGATGGAAATTATGTGAATATCTTTTTGACTAAAGTCAACTTAATTAACTTAACTTAACTCTCAAGGTACAAAACAGAAGCATCGCTCAATTGAAACAACAACAACAAAAACTCACCAGACAGATGCAGAGGGTTCGGCAATCTAGTTCGAACTTCTCGCCGGTGTTAAATTTGACTCCTTGAACGTCACACGTCCCTCCAGTTGGGGCTGTTTGAAATAAAAAAATAATTAAAAATTATTCATTTTTACTCCTTCCACGTATTCCTTTTAAATTGTCGGTATGTTAATTACAGTCAATTGTCTCTTTACTAGATAGCATTTCATAGGTATAGTGATATATTATGCAACATCTAAACTGAAATACTGATCAAAATATTTATTACCTACATACACATCTCTTCTTATCTATTGCATTCTCATTTGCTCTTGAGTTTACCTGAAATTTGGGTAATTATTATTTTTGTGTTTTCCTTTTACTAAAATGTTAATAATATATTTTGTTTAATTTATTAACTTTAACATACGATGTTTATAAAGCAGTTGGTATTTTTTTTTAAATACTATTAATTTACCCAATTTGTGCTAGTTCAATATTTTAACAAAAAAATTTTTTTTGGTCTTATTGGTTTTTTTTTATTCCTTATAACATAATGAGTCAAAAGACACTAATAAGTGAAAAAAAAACACTTGTTGCAGTATTGAACTAGCCCAGTGACATGTTGTCATAAAATTGGTTGGCATATAAAAGTTGGTTTTAAAAAAAGTGATTTAACAGTTTTATTTTTAAAATAAAATTTAAGACCTGTGCCCTGTACATGTGCATATAAATTGACGTGTTTAACGTTATGAATGTAAGTATCTATGATAATTATACAAATTTTAGTTTACTGAAACTTTTCATCACAATCCTTTAGATTTTAGACGAGAAATGCGCTGAAGCGTCACCATTATTCTAATCATTTCATAACACGTCCCCACCTGTGCTGAAACCGTAAGATAATTATAAAAAGACAGTTAATATGTGTTTCGTATGCATGACAGAAACACAGCAGTAGCATGGAATAAGCTTGTCAGTTGCATGGCGAATGAATATTATGTAAGTTGATACTGCATAATAAATGTAGACAGGTAGACATTAGATGGGTAATTATATTATGCTAACACAGGAACGAAACTTTCGGTTTATATAACACTGTTTCAAACATTACATAGCTTTCCAAATTAATCGCACATCTGTTGAATTCGGTAGCCATAGATAACTTTAAAAAAACTCTTGACTGTGCATAAAAAAGTTTAATCCCATTAATATATCGTCACATGAGAATGCTATGTTTATACTATTGATAATTCAATAAGATATGCTCGGATAAACTGTTGCCATCGATTCATTCGGCTCTGATATATTAGTTGGAAAGTACGTAAAACATGTACACAACTTGAAACCAGAATGGGGTTATGATTTTTTTTTACTTCTTCAATAATTGTAAAAGTACTTTACAGCAAATAATAATAAACACATATTTTTGACCACTGTTTTTAATAATAACTTGTTTACAAGTTTCAGAAATAATGGTTCCTTCTTCAGGATACAAAGTGTACTTTGAATCCTGAAGTATACTTTGTATCCCTTTATTTCCCTCGTTGTAACACCAATTCAAAATAAAACTCTTTTATTTACAGGTCTACAAATTCGTTCAATATTAATTATTACCACATTGACATTTTTAACTCGACTATACGTGACATTAAACAAAAATCCAAAGCCCGACTGCACCCAAATTAGATCACTGAAACTAACCTTCCGTCTTCTCCCCTTCCGCCCTTCTTCCCT
The DNA here is from genome assembly GCA_022651775.1 of Drusus annulatus. Lineage (NCBI taxonomy): Eukaryota > Metazoa > Arthropoda > Insecta > Trichoptera > Limnephilidae > Drusus > Drusus annulatus. Next base: position 83,901 of record JAGWCC010001051.1, on the reverse strand, counting down.
TTATCCCATGCACCTTTCTCTCCCCCCCACCAACTTAGTTAAATTATAACAAAAAAAACTGTATTTTGTCACACTTTGCTTATCGTTTCATCGTCATCTGTGGAAAATGTATAATTGTCATAATTTACTGGTTTTATAATAATAATAATAAGATAATTTGTATAGCACCGTTTTTGTGAAAAATCACCTCAATGGCGCTGTACAAATCTTAATTTGTATTTAATGTTAATTCCTAGTTTATATAAATATACAGCAACATCCTTACCTGGCAGGTCACTTCTGGCAGGACACAATCAATATATCATAATAACTTAAAATTTAGCTGATTTTTACATATACGAGTATATATGGTATATACTATTTTTTTTTTTACTTTTTAAAACTTATTTTATTCGGACATGAGAACAAATTTAAATATAGTATATAAAAGGTATTTTTAAATTGTTCGTAGTGAGGAACAGATAATTATGAAAATTTTCTAATGAATTTAAGGAATGAGAGTCTGAATTTTTTTTTATGGTTTGAACAGAAATTCTATTGGGCTTGATACATATCTAGATTATGGATATGATTTTCTGACAAAATGAGTTGTAAGTTTGGCTCTGAACTCTGTCGAGTCTTTTATTACTCTCAGACCATGTGGTAGTTAGTCCATTCCAGGCTTTAGGACCTGACAATCCGAGGGCGCGCTCTCCGAACTTAGTGTCTGGTGTGCGCTTTGGTTCCTTCAACCTTTTGATAGTCGTTGACATTGCTGATCTAAGGGTTGACTGTCAAGAATTGGAATCTTCAGGAATACACAATTCCGATAAATAAGCCGGAGCCATTCCGTTAAATGATTTGAATACCATCCAGCAAAGCTTGAACTGGATTCTTTCGAGACATTTAAGCCAGTGAAGATTTTTGAGGTGCTCTGAGATATGGAAATATTTTGATACGCCGGTAATAAGTCTTACAGCGGCGTTGAAGACTAGTTTTAGTTTGTTAATTTGATATTTAGGAAGACTAGCGTATACTTTGTTGCAGTAATCTAAACGCGAAGCGACGTACGAGTTTACAAGTAATTTTGTTGCCTCTGTTGGCAGGTTTCTTCGCACTGATTTTATTTGTCTTAATTGAAAGAACCCTGTGCTCACAGTCCTGTTAATTTAATTTACATGTTAATTAATAAACATTTTAATTAATAATTTGCTGTTAATTTTCCCTAAAATAATTCAAATAAAATCTTAAAGAAGGACCCAATGGTTCTGAAACATCTAGATAATTTATTATTTAAAAAATTGGTTAAACCCAAGAGTTTACTATCATTCTAATATTATTATTTTAAGGTTTATTGTAGTAAAGCGCACTTGAGGTGAAATATCACAAACGAAAATCGCTAAAGAAATTAAAAATGATTATTATTTATTGTAATTACAACATTTGTGCACGTTTCAATTTTCGACCACACATAATCAGAAGTTAAAACTTGCCTGAAATGTATTTATTGACAAGATCTGAATAACCAGATACTACCAAACCATTATCTTTCTCATCTCTTTTCCCTTCCTATTTTCTCCTACCATAAAAAATACCCCAAACTGGGATTGCTCTGGGCATTTGAGACCCTTGTGCGGCAATTGTATAAAAAAGGCGTGTATTCACTTTAGCGGGGTCGTACCGCCATAAATAGACAGGTTCGACTAGGGGAATCTCAGCTGTCTTTAGCAAATTCTTTTCTTCGGTTGAACACCACAGAATCCAGTCCAACACCCCAAATGTGACCCCCCCTGGGGCTGTACGCCAGTCGGTGACTTGGAATTGTAGTTCTGACCAAAGGGTTGCGCGGTATCGCGTAATCACAGTATAACCGCTCACACGAGAAATAAAGACTCTACTTTACTCTAAGGTTGGAAATTCATGAGCTAAGGCTGGCATGATTATAACACCGACACGCCGTATTTCCAAACCTTACTAAACTTGACGGCTACCGGCTCTCTAGCTGTAATATTATTATTATTAATATTAACTATTGAAATAATATCAATAATCTTCAACGTAAATATGAAACAGAAAAAGCCAAAAAGTAAAAGAATAACGGTAGCGACCGAGACTCAAACTCGGAACCTCTACTCTATCTGGAAGTAACGTCTCTGACAATTTAGCCACCGAGACCTTATTAGAAACCGGCATTTTAATCAATCTCATACTTCAATGAAAATTATTAATATTATTTTTCAATTTTTCCCGAATTACCTGCCATCTAGATTATTGATGTTATTTTAATAATTAATATTAATTATAATAAGCATAAAAGCTTTTAATTTATTATACAGTTTGCATACATGAACTAGAAAAACAAATAGAAGAGAAAAAAGATTTGGGTGCGATCAAGATAGGAACTCTGAATCTCCCGCTTGTGGGTAGGTTTCCATGCTACAGCCATATATTGTTCTAAAAAACCACTAACATTGTTTCAATTTAAATTGAGTCTCGGTAGCACCCAATTTATTTTTATGTCCCGTTTTGTATAATTCAATTAGCTTTAATATTATCAACAATATTTTAATTATTAATATCACATTGGAGCATTACTATTAAAGGGCAAAATAAAAAATAAAAATGCTTTAATTTTATCGACCATGGTTTTTCCACTGAGAGGTCTATTGCAGCAACGTTCACTGCATTGTTTATAAACAAATAAAGGGGTACAACTGAGTTTTAAACATTCTAATCTCATAACTTATTACCGTTAGTAAATTAAATACTATATTCGCGTATTAATTTTAAAGTGACCGGTCGGTAGCTGAGTGGACAAACGCGTCGGATTCCCACCCGGGCGTCGTGCGTTCAATTCCTTTGCTAACTAAGTCCTCCATCATTGCACAGGCAACATCTTCCGCTTCTTATGATGGCAATAGGAGTTTTCCAAATATTGTCAGGTTATTCATAACCTGGGAATGTTTGTCTTTCTTTTTATAAAAAAAAAAGAAGAAGAAAAAAAGAAAATTAAAAATATTTACAACGATTTCAGAAAAGAACACTTTCTACAATTGAAATTTAAAATGTCATACCAGTTTATTCTCAAAAGGTCATTTTAGCCGTCTGTGCAATGATTTGCGTATAGTTGTATTTTGTTATCGAAGAACGACGATTTCACAAGGTAATTTTATTTTTGTAGGTAGTAGAAACAAAAGTGCCGTTAAATTAATATGAAATATCATTATTATTTTACCTATTGAACATAGAAGAGATTCACATATTTATATAGACAAAGTATTCCAATACCAATTTTCTGAAATATGTGATTCACTTAAAAATACATTTTTAATAATAGATTATTTCATATGCTCATTACGGAAGGAAAACGTAATGCATACTATCTTACAATGTGTTTTACGCCAATGCGACGAAATATACACGTTTAGGAAAATCTGAGAAGGAAATAAAACTTACTTAGGTACCTGTGTGAAATCATTTCCTAATATATTTTTTTGTTAATCTTTTTGAAGCTTTATTATATTTTTGGGTGGTGATTTGAATTGTGTATTATGCAATTTATATTAATAAGTAGAATGAGCTCATTCCAACTTTAGTTGTGTGAATGGATTACGATAAATGTGTGAATTGGTTGGTTTTATTTTTCTGAAAGTTGTTAATGTGGTTTTTGTGAGCTAATACATTACGATAAAATAAATCCTAACAACACGCAATGAAAATAAATTATTAGAAATAAATGGACACGCAACCGAAACTACACCGGGAAATTATTTAGAGAAAAGATTAGTACGGTAGTTTCAAATTTGTGTTCTGAGGGGTGTCGCGCCACAGTGAATCTTATAAGGATGCAATGTTTATCAATATCGTAAAAGTGAAACTTTAAGATTTCTATGAGTGGCCTCAACTGTTAAGTATAACATTTTTCTGTCCCCAACCTCTTTTTTGGCGTTTTTTGGTTGTAAGAAATAAGAAAGGCGCTTTAAATAAAGCTTTGACAAAACAGAAAACCTCTCGAACAACTTTAAAGCGAATAACCTTGCTGCTCTTAAAAGTTTAGTGGAAATAATTGCCCTTTGAGAAATAGTTTTCAAGTTGAGAATAAACGCGCTCGCAGCGAGATGTTTTTTAACCCCTATCCAAAAACGAAAATTCTTAAATATTAAAAAAGTAATATGTCATTGCTGGAAAGGCAAAAGGGCTTAAGCGACACTTTGGTCAAAAATGAGTTAAATATACAGTTTTGATCAGTTATTTTTTCTGCATCACATGCTCTGACTCTCGTTTGATTCTGGAGACTTGTGTGGCCCTTCACCGTCTTAAATATATTTGCCATTTGGGAGAAGGCTTGACTCAAGCGACACAAGTTTGGAACTTTTTTAGCTTTTTGTCACTTCAGGTAACTCAGTGAGAGCATTTAGTTACCTGAGTCAATTTTTTTTTCAAAATCCAACCAGGAACTGAATACTTTTGAATTATATTGTAAAACAAACAAAAAACTTTAAAGCGCTCTGGTGTAAACTTCCCAAAATGCGTTTCAGCCCTTTTGCCTTTCCGACGACGATATATTTTCAACGCGTGAAACGCTCTCTCGCCTTCAGAATGCACCTTTAACAATGCCATAAAATAGTAATGTATAATGGTAAAATTTAACAAAGATAGATTGTGTAAAAATCCTTTTAGGGAAAGGTAATAATAGTGATTTTTATTCCTAATATTGTTTCCTCTATACAATAAACCGTGTTACTTAAATAGTAACGCCGGTTTTATTTCATAAAATAGAGACACCAGTCGCCATTGGAAAGAACATAATTGAATTGGAAAACTTATAATAATGATTAGCACGTTTGTCACCTTTGCAGTATCCAATTGGGGCCCTGCGATACGGGAAGCGGCAAGTCAGCCCTTGGAGGCAGTGGGCCCCCCTCCCGCACTTCTCGTTTATGGATCGTCCGCAGCAAGGGGGCTGTAAAAATAAACTTTGTTTAGTTGTTAAGAAAACATAATAAAAATTATTTTTCATAAAACTATATATCTCTTTTTTTTTTAATTGCAGCAGAACTTTCTTACAACGTAAATGCATAGCAAATATTTTCTCTCTCAAATGATTAGGGCCTTAACTAATCGATAAAATAAAATAACATTTAATTTAAATCCGCCGCTTCCTTAGCCCGTATCACAATTCAGCCTGACCGGGCGGCAGTATAGATCTACAGGTACGGGTTAAAGGTTCACAATACAGGCAGTTGGTTTTTGTGAGGTGTCACAGTTACTAAAAAAAATAACATCAACCGTGTCATAATCAACATAGTTTTAGTTTCAAGTTTCGCATGCAGAGTACTAACCAATCATCTGCTTTTTACCCAAACAAGCTTTATACAATATGTTATATATATTTATACCTGCAAATAAAATATTGTGTTCAAATTTATTATTTATATCAACTTTTGTAGAGGAATCTTTAGTGTGCTTCCAAATGGAGGACTTGTAGTTTGTCGCTTCGTCATTACATTAACATAAACATTTTTAATTGATTAATTTTAATAACGATATATTATTTAAATATTAAGTGCATTTCATTTTTAAAAAGTTGCGACACCACATTTTGTTTTTTCACACGTCTTCGATTAAGTGTATGCACTCCCTTTTTAACTGCCCTCTTTCAAATATTGTTCGTTGCTCTATTAAAAATTATTGGCTTCGTCAAAATTATATTTTATAATTACACAATGCTTAAAAAAGCAGTCGTCTGACAGTTATAAGGTGGTAATACTAGAGCTTTATAACACGGCTAATCAGAATGGAGACAGTAAATTTGTGAAGTTTTTTTTTTATATGTCAAAAAAAACAAACATTCCCAGTTATAGAATGATTTGAAAATATTTGAATTCGTTCTACTACCATCATATAAGCGGCAAATGTTGATTGATCAATGATGGAGGAATTGATGAGGCAGAGGAATGAACCCGCGACGCCCGGGTGGAAAGCCGAAACGACGGTAATAAAATTACAATAGAAATTAATTAATGAATAGATGATCATTACATTACACTGTTAAGCTCATACAATATTATTTAAGGTTTTTTCGTAACCTCATTTAAATGTTATTTACGTGAATTATTTCCTTCTGCCTTTTCACAGCCAATAGAGTCTGAGTCACAATGAAGCATGTTGGATATTCCAGAAATGTATTAAGATCTAGATTCCCTTTGCAAGGGTATTGATCTGACATGATGGTTTAATCAAAAGAAAACACATTCTCTTTTCCGGGAACATGGAATTCATCGCTGTTTTCCTAAGCAATTAAGTTAATTTAATCTGATCCCTGAATCTGTGCACCCTAGTCACCACAAAACTGTTTGTATTTCAACAACAAGTACAGCTATTAGAATATTCTATAACAATCTTAGATGAATTAAATAATGTAGATACGTTACTGAGATATTGCGCGTGACTGTACGAAACTAAGCCAACGTGGCATACCTGAGATTTTCTGCGTTTAGTCTCGCACAAACATTCGTTTGACGAACAAGCTGTCACCAGCTGCCACAAACGCATCGCTGTAAGCTCTTTTCTGAGATAAAATGCCTTCCTGTGCTTTTGACAAGTGTAAAAATCATTCGGGAACAAAAAACAAACCTCATGGAGTTTCTTTTCATGCGAGGTACACACAAATCACTTATTATTTCAATTAATACAATTATTCAAATAAGTGAGATAGCGAATGCAGAAATATATAAGTGTGTGGAAGACAACATAGCGACAGTACACGAGTACGTCGCATGCTACTTCGCTCGTAAGTTCGTTAGGGAAGAGGGGGCTTGTAACGCGGAGAATGTAACGCGGGACGTTCATATAACTATCTCATTCATACACACATATTCTGCTTGTTATGGCTATCCTTTTCATGCTTTCAGAGCATGCCATATTTATCGTTCAATTTGTATGAATATGACGTGTCTTTTATTTTATGTCTATGATAACAATAGTCCTACTACATGTGTTTCAACAAATACAAAAAATATTTTTTGTATTTCAATAAAGAATAAAGCATTGGCGTTTAGTGACCGATTTTTAACATATAAACTAAAAAAAATTGAGAGGGGGAGGAAATTGAAGAGGATGGAACAAAAGAGAGAGAAAGGTTGGGAATTAGCTGGCTACTCAAAACTAAACATTGTTCGTTTTTCCTTCAAAAACCTTTTATTTTAGTTTTGAATGTTGCATAGCTTTACAGCCTTTCTAACATTCACAAAGTCATATAAAGCAACGTATAGTTTCCGAAGAGTGGTCTAAAGATACTAGGGTGTTATTGTAAAATATGTTTTACTCTAGTTAGTAGTAACATATTGTTTAATTTGAAATTTAAAAAAAGCCTTCCTTTATTTTATTAGATTTAACGACTTTTACCTTTGAGGTTTTAAGCATGTATGAGAGTGTTTCCGCGGAAGCCTGCGTGCAATTAGCACCAAATTAGGGTGACGGGTGTTATGACAAGTCAGGCGTGTTAATCCAGAGTCCGCCACAACGTATCACAGTCGCTCAGTTCGTAATTTCACATATAGCCATGGAGCTAATTCATATCAATGCTCGTAGCCTACAATATCACCATACTCTACATCGGCTTTCTTGGATATTTAAGCGAAACCTCCTTAATTATATTTTTTTACAGAAATGAAAAAATAACTTTGTATAAGATCACAGATTTTATTTAAGCCTAAGGACCCATTATAAAGGTACAAAATTAAACTAAACGAAAAATACAAAGTGTGCGGTTATATATACGAGTACATACAGAGGGAGAACAAAATATAAAATAAAATAACACAACAATGAGAAAACAATAGAATAACATTCGAATTATAACAGGAAAGGAAGAAGAGAAAATAATAATGAGATTTTTTACGGGAGTAAGTAAGGAGTAGGAGTAATAAGAGAATTTTTTGAGAGTTTCTAATATTGGACTACTGGACAAATTTACCTGATTATTATGAATACGACTATTAATTTTAATGGCTTCCTTTATTTCTAGTGTTTCTAAGTTATGTAACCTAAATATAATAATTTAAACCAGTCGGTAATAAAAAATAAAATAATATCCGTGGTCTTATACAAAGCTATTTTGTTAATTTCTTTAAATATGTCAAACCACAAGTCACGTGATTGCTTTCTAAGAAAATATATGTTTTTTTGTTTGTTAATATTGTTAAATACCGTTCGATACCATAATTTAGTAGTTTTTTTTGGTTAGGTTTAGCTTTACATGTATCGACATGTCAAATACTAAGAAAACTGTTTGACGAAAACATTATTTTTATTTTAAACACATCACAACTATCAAGTATATAGTCTGTGAATCTAAAGAAGTGAAAACTCTCCGGTGTTGACTTTCAACTTCATTTCCATAATTACCTTTGAAATATACTTATTGTCAAAAAATAAACCCAGACGTCATATTGTTGGTACCTGGTTGTTAAATTGTGACTATACAAGTCGATAGTGGGACGACAATTTTTCATTTGATTTTTGGCAATAAACCTGTCAACCTTGTGTTTACGAAGTCAATCGCATGTTATTAGAGAATTAAGTCCCTGGCACGTACCCTAAGGCCTGTATACTTCTACCTTTTTATAGACAAAACAATAACAAAACACTTCAGGAAAAAAATGCGTTTTAGGAATTCATTGACATGATAAAAATTAAAAACATTTGCGTTTTTATTTTATCTTATTTAACAGTAATGTTTAAATGTGTATTTAATCACATTTGATTAATTATTATTATTATTCGGCCATTACCGGTATCAGATAAATATAATAAATGAATCACTAATGACAAAAACACTAGTTAACAAAAAATGAAAACACTAGTTACGAGGAACTTGATTTGCCGAGAAAAAATATTATCCAGTCACTTTAAATACAGAATAATGTCTGCTAAAATACATCAAAGGTAGGTACTTTGTTAGGGAGGAAGGCATTTCAAAAGATTTTTTGTTTTTGTTTTTGAGAATTTTCTGAATAAATCCGTCAGTACCAAAATTAAAAAGTTCGCACTCGTACGTACGCACTTACAAAGGAAGTTATTTAATTACTATTGATAACATGTGTAACTCTGATGAGACGCGACAATTTAGAACTAGCGCCCTTGAGGTGATATTCTTTCACGAAAACGGCGCTATATAAATCATTCAATAATTATTACTAACTGATGCCGCTGAAATAGCACGGGACAGGGACGACAGGTGACCTGTTAAATTATTATTGTTTCTAAATCAGACTAAATATTTTGAGTAAGCTTACTCAATAGCCCTCATATCACTGTTCACCAATATAATTTAGTTTTTTAGTGAGAGAATGATAAAATAAGTTTACTGGAAAGAAATAAGCACTGTACCATTTGTAATCAAATAATATTTTGTTTCTACTTCATTAATCTTGTTTTATAATTATTCTCTTTCAAAATGTGGAGATAATACAACCTTGGCTTATTATTATTTGTTCAAATAAATACAACATTTTAAATTTAGTTTTTCATTGAATGATATATTGAACAACAAAAACAGTAACACAGTCCATAAAAAGCAAATAGCATCTCGTATGCCCAAACAAAGAAATGTACAACCAAGGAACACAGAATGTTTTATAGGTTTGCTTGTTTAACTTCTAAAAGGTTTCCTTTGATAAAATTTAGGGTATAAACTGGAAGGCTAGTTGATTGATCACGATTTTGGCTTGAATTTCTAAGCAACCCCATTTTACTTCGTTACGTAAAAATATTGAAAAAATATTTTTAAGAAAATAGTAGGTATTAAAAATATTATTCATCAAAAACCATGCGTAGGTATCTAAAAAAACACTTGGAAAATGACCTGGAAAAAAACCAACAGGTGTGGGGGGTCTGCTCGGACTAACCCGCCAGAGTCTGAACTATAGCGCCAACTTTCAAACTTGTCGTATTTATTTATATTTTCGTAGAAAGCAATCACTTTGTGGTTTGAAATATTTAATTAAAATTCAATAACAACTTCGAATAAGATCACAAATCTGTGGTCGTATACAAAGTTATTATTTCATTATTTATTTATTTTTATATTAACAAAAAAATATTTAAAAATACGAAAATAGAAAAAGAGCAACAGAGAAAGAACAGCACATACCTAATATTTTAATGAAGCAAAGACAAAAATATACACTCGACAGAACATTCAAGTTAAACTTGAACAAGGTTTCGGTAGAGTGAATGATGTTAGACATAATAAATTGTGTTCTTCGAAGATTATTATCGCAAAGAATGACAAAAAATTGTTATATTTCTCCAATTCATGATGATTTAAAACTTTTCTGTGCTTGTAGTTGTTTCAGCTGTTGGCATCAATTATTCTAAATAAAGGGGAAGGGTTTGGTTCGGTCACAAAATTCGCCGCTAGGTGTTGCTGTCTCCGGGTTTATTTTTGTTGCAGACTAATTTTTCCTAATGATTTACCCTTAGCTAGATCACGCTGTAAAGAAAGTCGAAGTGTTCCGCAATAATAAGGAACACACTTCAGCGATCAGCCAACTAGAAGTAAGAAGCCAAAAGAAAACAATCGGGTGTTCCGAGAGCTCGGGAGAGGAGAGCGCTCGCCCTGTTTTAATGACGCGCAACACGTCGTCAAAGTCACTAAGAACGCTCCGCGAGGACGCAAATGGCTTCCTCGCACCGTCTTGGGAAATGAATAAGAAACAGAAGAATTTTCTCATTCCTTTACAAACAAACAAAAAATGCACCTAGCAAATTGGATATGATAATTCAAGTGTCTTTGTATTACCTCTCACTATTCGATTGGAAGAATTCAAAGAAATACTGCGGATAATATCACTTCACACTACACAATTATTTTATTGAATTTCAACAATATTCAAGATAGGTAAATGTTTATAAATTTTCATCTTATGCTAAACCTTTTTGAAAACAACGGTGTTTTTTTAATCATACGTTTGTGTTATAAATCAATTAATTTTGCTACATTTTGCTATAGCACACAAAGCAAAATACGTAGTATATATCGAATGAAATAGCTTTTTGTAAGTATTTTGTAGAAAACCATAAAACTGTAGTTAGAAAAATATTTATGTATCAAACATAATACATAGTAGATAATACAAAACAAAGATAATACATTATATTGTCAAGTGTTATACTAATAAGCGCCCTTGAGGTGATTTTCCCACAAAAATAGCGCTATAAAAGTTATCCATTTATTATTATCAGTATATATGTTAATATATAAATTTTATATTTAAATTTTCACTATAAAGATGTACCCTCATAAAAAAAGCTAAGCTTGTGTGTAAATAAATATTATTATTTAACTGTTCACAGTTTGACAAAACCTTCGAAAGCGAAATAACTGTCAAGCATGTACAGTTATTTGAAAAAAATGATTAGTAAAAAAAATGTTTGTATTGGATATCTACATAAAAACACGTAAAAATAAAATAATTTTGTAGATATAACTTTTTGAGAACATTATTCCGTGAGAAGTACCTATATCATAATATGTGTCCTGGTCATCTTTGATCGGCAACAGCTATCAGCCAAAACAATCATATGATGATAATTTGTGAGTAAAAATATATAAATATAATGATCTAATATCGACTACTAAGTTTTTTTACAAACATTTGTAATGTAATGATTAGTGTACATATTTATAAATATTCAGCATTCTATGATTCAGCACGCTGAATACTCGTATATATTTTTTTAAATCGGATATATTAAATTTAATACCAAGCAAAAATGCACGCCCTATTTTCTATGTATGTTATGTTTCTATGTAATGTTTTTTATGTACTATTAGGCATTATTAAAAAAAATTAACGTTAATAACTCACTGACCGATAAATAGGTCACCATTTTTCAAAACACGTCTTATAACAACGGTCACCAATTCCAACATTCCGAATTGGCAATGGGACTAAAACACTAACTGACTGACAAAAAGATCTCATGATTCGGAAATTATCGACAAGAATTTACAGGAATTATTGATGAATACAATATCAAAACCTAGTATGTGCGTGTAGCAATTTCATAACCCAGTAAGTGGATGTTAGTTACTAGGTTTAAATTTTTGTTATTGAGACATACTAGGTTTCGAAGTTGTTATCAAGGGATGGATTGTTCCTTGCTAGGTTTCAGACCGTTAAATTAACCCATATACGGACTGATTTCGTACAAAATTTTAATAGCAATATACGCATTATAACTTTGTTATTATGGAATAGCAAAAATAGGGATTTTGAAAAATTTGACTTTTACTAGGTTCTTTGTCAGCCGTAATTTCATGACACTAGTTAAAATCCGAAGTTTTTTTTATACTTTATAGTTATACTTCAGGTAGGTAACTACTTTATGGTTGATGATTACTTAGGTTAAGGTGTTTCAAACTCCATCACATTTGAAGGCCATCAAATCGACGACCAGCGCCCTGTTTTTTAACATTTGAACAGTTTCAGTTACCTAAGGTTTATCCTGCAAAATGGATTGTCTTGTTTTGACAAGTCCCAACTAGCCAGAGTCAGTGAGACTATGGCATCCCCATTTCGGATATGTTGTGAGGTTGAATGGAGCGGAGAGGGGAGGGAAGCGGTGAGGGAAGTTGGGAAGTACCTGGCTATTCAAATCTGGTTACTAAACACGGTCAACACATTTCAAGGAAAATTTAGATTCTGAATGCTGGTCTTCCACCAGGGCGATGATAATGAGAGTGTGTACCACTCACCAAATATTATTTTATTCAAATTGTAAATATTGTGATAAAACGTATGTAGGTAATTGAGTATAGTAGATAATATTTTATATTTCATTGATAGTAAAGTCCTTCGGTATTTATCTTTCAATCGAACAACATTCTATCCACGATTATAATGATATATAATGAGAGTGTGTACCACTCACCAAATATTATTTTATTCAAATTGTAAATATTGTGATAAAACGTATGTAGGTAATTGAGTATAGTAGATAATATTTTATATTTCATTGATAATAAAGTCCTTCGGTATTTATCTTTCAATCGAACAACATTCTATCCACTTCGGAGTCAACAACACATATTAATCCAACTTAACTGGGTTTCACCTGAAGCGACCCGCGCTAAAATGCGGGAATTAAAAAGGGGTTGGTTGTTAATACACCTACGTAACATTACTTATGCTGAAACGTCTGAACTAGGGAATGCTCCAGCACTAAACGAATTAGATCTAAAGGCGACTATCACCTACCGTAAGACATAAAACCATATCTCAGCCAAGTATCACCATATCAAGTATTGATTGGACGGCGTTCATAAGTTATTCTTTGATGCTGTTTTTTTTGGAAATATTTTGTTTTTTTTTCTCGGAAAGCAGAAAGCCTCACACAAAATGATAGACTCTCGGAATTCTCGAGCACTTCCTACTTTCGTGAGTAAATGTCTATATCAGTTTTTTTTAGTATTTTGTTAAAAGATAATACCGGTGTTTCTAGTGAGGAACTCAACTGAAATATACGGCCATTGTTTTTGGCTCGCATTTTTTTTACATTATACAACCGTGAAAAATAAATACCTACATTGATGAACACTAATGAATACTTATATTAATAAAGGTGCTACGTGCCGAAAAAAAAAACTGACACTGTACTATATTATTTTAATTTATAGAAATGCAGAACTAACCTAAGTTTTTAGAAAATGGAAACTGTCGAGATTGCTTTAAATTAGTAAAGAACATTTTTTCGAAATGTGTGCTACACACAATTTTATTTGACAAATTAATGTTTTGTTTCTACTACAAGCAGTTTTAGTTTTTGACACTTGGCGCCTTAATGAATACAAGTATATATTTTATTAAAATAAATAACTACCAAATTTACATATTGGTTTGTCATTTCTTCATTAGTCAAAAAAGTTATCCTCTTTGGCTAAATAATCAATCATGAGAAAATTTTATAGTAAATACTTTACCACCATTCTAAAAATGGCCAACCTTTCAATTTTACCGTTACGATTAAAATATCTTATTTAATTATACGACAAATATCAATGGCAAAAATATATGCCAAGATAATGTATGCACGTCTGGTATATTCTAGCCTCCAACATTTAAATCTAATTAAACTCACTAAAAAAGACAATGCAAATTTTGATGTTTTTCTCGTAATGTATAAAGTTGCTTCACCCAACCGCATGCAATCCATTTCTTTGCTCGGGTACAGTTGCTTTGTTAATCAAAAACATTTAAATGTTTCCAGGACGCTAAGTAAAGAAGTTTTACGCCAATTAAAGCAAACACCTGGAAAATTCACCAACTTTTCCATCCATTGGCAGTTTGTTAAGGTGGCTTTGCCACCATATTAACATTTTTTCATGCATTTGCACTTGAACAGAAGTTCCCAAACTATTTTGTTCCGTAGACCGATTTTTTCTGTTTTGTATAAACCCCCTGCTTTCCTAGTATTGATTTTTTTTAGCGTTGGAAAAAACTTCAAAGTTTTGTGAACGCATCAGTAACTGCTAGTTCTTTTTTTGAAATAAACCCTTTCTCGCGGTGAACACTTTAATTGTAGTCGAACTCGTCAAAAAAATAGTAACAGTCGGCAGATCCCAAATCGAAAAGTGCTAGCAAATCAACAAAAATTCCTCTCCGGGAAAGCACTAGTCGGTAGAGATTTGAACCGAAAAGTACTAGCAAATCGACAAAGTGCTAGCAATCAACAAATTCTACCCTCCGAAAAAAAGCACTGGTCGGTAGAGATTTGAAATCGAAAAGTACTAGCTAGCAAATAACGGCAAAATTTGAAAAATCCCGAAAGTACTAGCAGATCGGCAAAATATCTTCCACAAAAATTATTATTACTAATAAAATTAGGGAATTAAAGTCCATTATAAGATAGTATTACGTAAGTACCTACTTCGGTATTATCTGTGAGGTGAATTATTACATTTGCGGGAAGCCAACATTTTGGTGACGGCCTGCCTAAATGGAATCCACTCCCGTGGACCCCCATTTACGTCTCATGCACCCCCCCCCAATTTTTTTTCATTGACGTAGACCCCTTGCAGGTCGGAATCGACCCCTGGGGGTCGATATAGACCACTTTGGGAATGACTGCGTAAAAACCATAGTAAAATTTGTAATCGGATAATTACAGACATGTCAGATCAAGACTCTAACACAGGTATTTGCTGTTACTGAGTTTTGAGTTTTGGTTTCCGAGTTTATTTTTAATAACAAAAAAATAAATGGGTTATCACTACAACCGACCCGTATCAGATCATGTGTAAAGGGGTACTCTCAGTATCGCTCGGTTCAGCGATCACTATTTGTTATTCGTTACTTTTTGTTGCATTAGTGATCAGATCTCATTAGGTAGATACCTACTCCTCAACCGCCATCTTTCTAATATCTCAGGCCAAACTGTGAAATTTCGCATTTTTTCAGTATTAAGAACCAATGAACTGAAAAAGCCAATAAAAAAATCATGCAACTTTCCAAATTCAAAACTGGACGCCATAACAAGTCACACAAGAGTCTCAACTGCCCCCAACCCTTTGGAGCCAGCGGGACTATGGCATCTCAATTGGGGTATGTTCAGAGCTTGAAGGTAGTGCGGAAGGAGTTGGATAAGAGGAAGGTTAGGTTAGGTTAGGTTATATACATTTTTTAATATGAATACCGCACAAGAGTCTCAACTGCTCCCAACCGTCTAGAGCCAGTGAGTCTATGGCATCCCCAGATAGGGTATGTTGTTAGGCTGAAGGTAGTGGGGAGGGGAAGGAGATAGGAAAAGAAAAGGTTGGGAAGTACCTGGCTATTCAGATCTGGTTACCAAACACGGCTAAAGCCCTTTCAAGCAAAGTTTCGATTCTGAATTTCTCTCACCATGGCGATACTATGAGTATCTACCACTCTGGAACCGTCCCCGTCCCCGTCCCCATCTTGCTATTAAGTAATTGGACGTAGTTATGCAGACAGCGCCCAACCCACAATTTGCAAAATCTAGTTTTACTATGAATAAATACGAAATCTATATCTGCTGAAAACATCCAAGCTCCAAATGCAAACGATTTTTGGCATATAAATATTTTACTAACGCACATTGCAGATATTTGACTTATATTGAAGTTTAAAAACATTATAAAATGTAGAATAACATAACAAACATTTTTTTTGATAAACAAATTGATAGATTATAAATTATCTATTTATATTATTTTTCATACAGAAAAAAACACTAATATTCACTTTACAAATGCTAATTACGCATATTAATGCCTCTTTAACGTCATATTTTCAAACGTCTTTTTTTCAGTTTCATCTTCTGGGGGTTGGACGCTTTCTGCAAAATCATAATCTAATCTAATCAGTGTAAAGATAATATTCCTCCGTATTTAGATGTAAGATGGTTCAATTCAGTACGCATTGGCCATCGGTTGATTCCGCCTATTGTTATATTGCAGGACTTTGACGTCTGAGACACAAAAGTAAAGTTTAACAAGTTCTGAACGGCGTAATATCGAAGCGTTTTTAACACAAGACACATGTGCTGTAAGTACTATATACGAGTATATAAGTTATTAGACATTGTATTATATTCATTTGTTTGTGTCGTGCATCCTTTGAACATTGTTTTCTGTTTTTACCTCATATACGAGTATATAACATATTCAATACAACAAAGTAATATATTATTTTTCTTTTTTTATATTTTCTTAGGAAGCAATCACTTTGTGGTTTGATATATTTAATAAAAAATTTAATGATAACATCGTATAAGACCACAGACTTCATTGTATTTTTTATGACCGACCGGTTTCGCTTAGCCTAGGCATAATCAGGGTACAAAATTACTCTAATATCTGTGTTCTTAAACTAAGTTATTATTTCATTTTCATTATAAATTGGGTTCTTTGTTTTTTTTTATAATTTAAACATTCCTGGTTTACGAATAACCTGACAACATTTTAAAAACTCCTTCTACCATCATTATAGGCGGAAAATTTTTTTTGTGCAATTATCGAGGACTTAGCTGGTATAGAAATTGAACTCACGACGCCTGGGTGGGGGCCAAACGCATTTATCCACTCAGCTACTAACTGTCAAAACTGTAAAACAATCATTCATATGCTATACGGTCGATGTCAGGTTCTTAGGGTGTAGACAAAGGTATCCTGCAATCCCTTTCAATCAATTCCCTTTTAACAGATCTACCAGTTATAATAGATGACGGACAGTAGTGTTGATGCTCTTACTGAGTATTCCTTGAGACCTGCGATTTGGTCCCTCACGAGGGAAGCGAAATTGTAGATGTGGCTATACGCAAACATCGTTGAAGCACTGCAGTAGCTCTGTAGCTCAAAGAGCATTCTGAATGCATTATTGTACTGCACTCTTAATTGAATGAACGAAATTTGCTTGTATTTGGACCATACTCAAAGCAATAATATACAGGAGAGAGCGCTTCTGTAGTCAGTATTGGTATTTTTTGCCTGACTCGAGCGTGGCTAGGACTAGGACAAGAATGTTAATACATTTATGCATAACACATGTCGACATAATGTTTTTGTTTATTTGTATAACTACAGTATTATAGGATATAACCTAAAAAACCGTTGAGTTATGTCCTGTTATGTCGCATTACAAATCGTAGTGGGCGGATCCGCCGGAGACGCGGGAGACGGAGACAATGCTTATATACCGAATCTCGTCCATCTTCTCTGAAAGTATGTCTTAGATATTTAATTAGCAGTTAGTAGTTGGCTTGGTCCATCCATGTAAAAATTGAATAACTGTGGTGACATGGCTTCACCCTGCCTAACACCCGTGCAAATGTAGGAGGGTTTGGACAAGATACCCTGTTGTCGGTGCCATATATTCAAAATATTCATACACATGCCGGAGATATTATGATAAGCGTTATTCCACAAAGTTTGGAATACTCAACAAGATCGAAAGCTTTCCTTAAATCTAAAAAGCATTCATATATATATATATATATATATATATATATATATATATATATGAATGGTATTCTAAAATATATATTGTATATATATATATATATATATATATATATATATATATATATATATATATATATATATAAACAAAAAAAATAAACAAAAAAAAGCTAGTTTTGATGTGTTCCTGATTTTGTGTATCCAAATAGTATTTTTGCACTTCGATCTTTTAGAATGCAGTTTCTTAAGTGCGTAAATTACTTTTTTTCAGTTTGCCATATCGACCTTGGTGAGGAGAGGAAAACCGTTGGATCGTTCGGTGGAGAAAACAGAAGATTTAAACAGCCCATAAAATTGATGTTAATCTTTTCATAACATTAGAACAAGATTATTTTAAAATAATAGTGTTGTGAATTTAAATTTGACCAAAATGGATGTTCCGAAATACTCAAAATATCTTGAATTTGAAACACGGCGTGAAACTTACAGCAACTGGGTGCAGAGCATGAAGCAGACACCCACGGAATGCGCTGAAGCGGGATTCTTTTATATAAATATCGGAGACAAGCTGGTGTGCTACCATTGCGGTATAGGCATCAACAATTGGGAAGATACAGATAACCCTTAGGAAGAACACATGCGTTGGAGCCCGAAGTGTTATCATATTCTAAAAGGGGGTCCAAGAGGCGGGGTGATTGTTTAAAAGATTGGAGAAAGTCAGGAGGGTTCAATCATCGCTGTTCAAGGCCCTCGTTTGGAATGCGGTAAAAATAAACCCGATTTTTTGTTCTCCCCACTTCTCCATTTGAACATCTACAATACTTGTTATCGTTCAGTAACAACCTGTCCAACTTGTCACCAAGATCACAAAGGGTTTATTTTTCGGAAAAATCTAACATATTCTTGCAGTAGGTGCATACACAGAATGAAGCTCCTTTAGTCATTTTCCACTATTTGACAAAAAATGTATCTTAGTTTTCTTTTCAATTTTAAATTTTAATAAAATTAATTTAAATTTTTAATTTATTGTATATCTAATTTATGATTTTTTAAATTAATTAAATGTTTAATATTTTTGTGGGTATATTTTTTTAAATGTATTAAATTTTAAGTTGTATTTTAATTTAAAATTTAACAGTCCGTTACATCACGTGGATCAGTTGGCAAATTATTTAAATTGATTGGGATATTATTGTGAGGAACATTGGTTTCTACTCGTATAATTGAAAAATTTAAGCGGTTAATTCCGCTTTTTAATAAAATGCCGTACTTTAACTTCTGGCGTACGGAAGTAAAGTATAATTAGCTAATGAACAAAATCATACCCAAATTTTCTAGAATATGCCAACATGGAGACAGTGACAGTGATATGAATTTTAATTAAATGAAAGTTATCAATCGGAGAGCAATTATTTTTGAGTAAGAAGAAATCGGAATATAAGAATTAGTTACTTGAGTGACAGCGATCACTCGACAAATAAACAAAGTACATATTTGAATCGAAGGATAGAAACAAGATTTCACAATTAATAGAATTCCCGAGAGATATCTATTTGTTACCGGAGAGACACCTGGACCCAATTTAACTCAAGACTGAGGAATCTCTTGACTTTTTAAACAATGTTATTACTATTTTATTTGCTAGATCTGATTTTCGTCTGACATTTCGTTTTATTTTATTTTTTTAAATAATGTTTAAACTAATTAAGCGACGCGCCTTGTACATTATATAATCCTAATTTACTAATCATTGTTTTTCTACCTATGGGTTCCAATGCTCGTTCAAGCTACATTGATATGGGTTATTTCTTGTATTTGTTACATTCTCGATTATTTTGAGAATCTTCAGTTCAATTGATTATCTGAAATATCCCACAGCTACAAAATATTCCCCCTTCAACACCCTTTGAAATTTAAGTTAAATCTAGAAATTAGTAGATACAAAGTAAATACATATATTTTATGCTCGTCTGTAAAAAAAACATTTAAAAAATGTATTTTATTACTGTACTTTTATTATGTGATGTATTCTGTTAGAGAGCGAAATAAATAAACTATTTTTATTTATTTATTTTTATATTAACGGATCATTGTCCAATTACAAAACATACATAACACGAAATGAGAAAAAAGAGCAACAGAGAAAGAATAGCACGAACAAAATATTTTAATGAAACAATGACAAAAATATACATGTGATAGAATATTCAAGTCAAAGCCTGAACAAGGTTTCGGTAGAGTCAATGATGTTAGACATAATAAATTGCATTCTTCGAAGATTATTATGGTAAAGAATGACAAAAATCATTTGGACTGGTACCAAAAATTTCAAGACCATGGCTTAAGTTAACAAGTCTCGGCATTCTGGACCGTGGAGAATGATACCCATAATTAGTAGAGTGATGATTGAGGAACAGCAATTCATTATTTCTCAGTCTACGGTTAGAAATGTTGAACTAGATGAGTTGTAACAAAGAAGGTGAGTCAACAATACAGTTATTATTTTTTTTAATGCAAAATAAATCAACCTACGCTTACCTAATGAAGAAAAAATACTTAATTATTATTAAATAGGTTTTCCAGAATGTTTCTTAATTGTTGGAAGCTATTTTTTTCCAGAAGCTTTATAAAATGTTATGCCTTCATTCAGTACATAATTTTAGCCATCAATTCTTAATTCGAATTGGTACATATTCTTGAGCCTTTCTAATTTCCAAATCTCCTAGCTGCGTTGTTAAAGTATGATATACGAGTATGCCTTTCAAAAAAATGCATTTCTTTCGCATTCCTTTTCCCTTAACGAGTATATTTATCGTTAGTTGTTTCCTACCAATGTTTTTTTACAGTAAATGTGGTTTTTAATCAATCTTTTATATAACCAGGTATTTTTCTTAGTATAAATGCTAATTATTTTTGGCTAAATGTTAGTTATTTTATTACAAATGCTAATTCCTAATAATATTGCTTGATGTTTTTTTGTTTGTACGTTCGTTTAATTCCATTGTTGCCTTTTTTTACTATTCTGTAAATGTTATTTCACTTTGTTATAGCTAAAATATTTTTCTTGAAATGTTTGTTTTCATTACTGCTACCTACATTTTTCTGTGAATGAAAAAAAAATTCTGTATCTACATGTTTTTTTTTCAAAATACATTGGTTACTGTTGGTTCTGTAAAGTTATTTCATTTTTTTAAATTGGAATTTATCAACAACGCAGTGGTTAAGGTATCTATTCAGTAGTACTATATCCTTACAGGTAATATGTGTGGCGCACACGGGCGGCCGAATCGAGCAGCGGCCTCTTGAAATTGCGTCTCTGCATCAGGCGTCACTTGATTCGACGGTCTTCATTCATGAAAGTGAAAGTGTCACCATCGAAAATATCATTTTGCTTCTGAGAAAATAATGGATTCTCTGTGTTCTTCAATAACAGCTACTTGAGGAGTATTGCTGTAATACCACGTATAACAGAATTTCGAATCAACATCTTCGAAATACATTTCACAGTGAAATTTTTTTCAAAAATATTTTCTTGTTACAAACGAATGTCAAAGGTGCCTTCAAAAACTATAATAAAAAAACTGTAGCTAGCATATATACCTATATATGCCATACCTTAATAAAATAGATTTTTTGCTTTTAATTTAGAACAAAATGTTGTACGAAACAGGCTCCCCTGACTTAAGGCTGAACTTGAAAGGTGCGCTGATTAGATGAATGTGCGGTCCACATTGAAAATAAATTCATAATAAATTAATTTTAATCATGGATTAACCTGTTTGCATATAATATGAACACATATTTCATACACATATACACATTACACCGTTGAACGTAAATGAAAGTAGCACTTAAAAAAACAAAGTTTTTAGTCTATATATAACTCCGAACGTATTTTTTTCGCACATTAGCGGCTGCACCCCACGAAACAGCCCTGTTCCCACCCACGAGTTTATAAAAAAAACTGTAATTTTGCTTAGGTGCTAACCATTAGAGTGTGATATTTTTTATTTAATTTTTTATCAATAGTGAATATCGCACATGACTCTCAACTGTTCCCAACCGTCTGAACCCAGTGAGACTATGGCATCCCCAACTGGAGCATGTTGTGAGGCTGAAAGTAGTGGGGGAAAAAGAAAGAGAAAACGAAGGTTAGGAAGTACCTGGCTATTCGGATCTAGTCACCAAACACGGCTAAAACCATTTCAAGCAACGTTTCGATTCTGAATGACGGTTTTTCACCTTGGAATATCACTCGGAAATGAGTAAATGATTTTTTTTTTTTTAAGTAGACAAACATTCCCGGGTTACGAATAACTTGACAATATTTGAAAAACTCCTACTGCCATCATAAAAAGCGGAAGATTTTGCTTGTGCAATGATGGAGGACTTAGCCAGCAGAGGAATTGAACGCACGACGCCCGGGTGGGAATCCGACGCGTTCTCCACTCAGCTACCGACCGGTCAAATTCTTTACCTCTATTACCTATTCCTTTCACATGGAGGCAGAATGATCTGTCTTGCATATACCATAATACACATCACATTACACTGTTGAACATAAACGAAACCAGCACTTAATAAAAATTGTTGGTGGACTAGGTAAGTCAGAACATTTTTTCACACATTGTGGATGTATCACTCGAAGGCGCCCTGTTACCTTGTACAAGTTTATAAAAACTGTCGTTTTCCTAACGTGTTAACCGCTTAAGGGTGAATGCTCCCTTACCTCCCCGGCACCCCCCAGCGGCCTCAAGGCTATCTACTGATGAATATCATAAAGATGCGAGCAACGCTTCCTCTTCCGCAAACTTACTTCATTCGTGTTCAATATCCACCGCCTCGGCACACACTCTCACTTCTCACCCATGTAACTACACAGGGCCGGTCCTGTGCAGGCGCAATCGGAGCAGTCCGCTCCGGGCGGCGATCAGTGGCGGCTCGTGACTTTTTAGTATGCTAGAGTGCTTAGATTGAAAAATACGACCTTATTGATGTTGTTGTAGCTGAAAATGATTTTTATTTTTTTGAAAAAAAAAAAAATTTTTGTATGAAGTTTTCAGGATTTTTCAGTTTTGGTGGTGCACTGCACGATTTTCTGAAAAATCTTCATACAAAAAATTGAAATTTTGAAAAAAAAAAAATCGTTTCCGGCTACAATAACATCAAAAATTACGTTTTTTTCAGTCTTAGCACTTTAGATCACTAAAAAGCCACGAGCCGCCACTGGCGGCGATATGCCAAGACGCTGAGAGTACCTGATTACAGTGCTTTTATACGCGCCCAGTGCCAACATATTATATTTAATGAAAGAACCATACTATCCACGGATGGCAATCGAACCCGTAACTTACCTAGGCGCCTAATGTAAATTTGTGCCTTGCGTTTTATACAATGCAAATTCAACAGAAAAAAACGTACAAGCTTGGCACATATTAATTCATTATTATTATGGCACATTAATTAAACAAAAGTTATTGGCGCACACCGAGTTTGAACCCGCGACCTTTGGATTCGTATTCGAGCGTCTTGCCACTCGACCATGGAGGCTGTCATATTTTTTGGGAGAAGGCTTGACTCAGGCGATACAATTTTGGAACTTTGCACCTCAGTGAGAGCATTGAGATACCTGAGTTTTTTTTTAATCCAACCAGGTACTGAAGACTTAAGAATTTTATTATGAAACAAACAAAAAACTTTTAAGTGCTCTGCTGTAAAACTCCCGAAATGCCGCTTCAACCCTTTTGCCTTTCCGACGAAGAAATATTAATACATTTGCACATAATATTATTATTTACAAGCTCTGGTCTAGGATAACCGCAAAGTGCGAAAGAGTATGATTTATTTACGTGTATTTTTTTTTTGGTATTAACTTCACACGAGGGTAACTTTAAAAATTAACTGTGTCATCTTCGGGAATGCTGTGCAGAGGTCTTTTTGGGAAAAGTAAAGAGTGGACCTGGGTCTTAAAGACATTGTAGGAGAAAGGAAATACATAGACAGACAAATCATTCCATAATCAAGCTGTTTAAAATAATAGCGAGTCGTAAAAACTACCATTTCTCGTTCAACATGTCTCCGTGTGCGTGTCGCATGTGATTTTTTCCTGTTTCTAACAAACTAAAAATTGTTCCGAAGTATTATAATAAAACCCTGCCAAATGTAGAAGAAATACATATGTCTTGA
This sequence comes from Drusus annulatus, assembly GCA_022651775.1. Lineage (NCBI taxonomy): Eukaryota > Metazoa > Arthropoda > Insecta > Trichoptera > Limnephilidae > Drusus > Drusus annulatus. The sequence continues at coordinate 59,750 of JAGWCC010001051.1, read as the reverse complement.
CTTTATTATTAAAGACATTAGATAGGGTATTTTGTTTTTGTTGTAAATTATTTTCTATATCTAGTAATGGTGCTTTGGCTAGTTCAGGATTGTTTGATTGGAATAATTTATTGCAAAACTAAAATTCGCAGAGCAGTTTTAAAACTTAAAACGTTTGATTATTTTTGTCAAATAAAAACATGATGATGGAGATGAGGGGGGAGGCGCAATCGGTATTTACTGCATAGGGCGCGAGATGTCGCGGAACCGGCCCTGTTCAGAACACTATCTATTGAAGTACAAGTACAACTATTTACCACTTTCCATAGTGGTAGATACATTCAGTATCGCCCTGGTGAAAGACCACCACTCTGAATCGAAACGTTGCTTGAATGGCTTTAGCCATGTGTGGTGAACACATCTGAATAGCCAGGTTAACCTTCATCTTCCTCATCCCCCCCTCTACTCACTCTCTTCACCCACACAATACACCCTAATCGGGGATACCATAGTTCCACTGGAGCCGGGCGGTCGGAACTCTTGTGCGGTATTCATAATAAAAAAAATATTTTTACTTTGGTAGGAAGAGTTGTGAACCATATTTAAGCATAAGGCATTTGAAAAATGTTTTTTGAAATTTTTTATTGATGATTTATTGCATCGAAATAATGGCGATTCATCCACACAAATAATTTATTTTTTCTTCATGCTAGCATTATAATAACTTGCACGAACTTGCGAAATACACAGCATGTATAATATATTTATTATTAATACATATTTTTTTATTAAAATAGTTAAATATGATGCCAAAGCTCGCTAATTATCAACAGCAATTTTTTTGGTAAAAGTTTTTTTTTTGTAGCCGCTACAAAAAATCAAAATGCCCGGAGCCAGTCCATGAGCCCAAATCCTTGATAAAGGTATGTTTGCAAGGCTGAAAAGAGGAAGGTTGGGTGGGAGATGGGAAAGATGAAGGTTGAGAGGTACCTGGCTATTTAAATCGAGTCACTAAGAAGAAGTCGATGACGCCCAAGAAAAACATAGCACGATCAAGTAAATCAAATACTTGAATCGGGTCATGTGAAGAGTCAGAATAACAGAAGAGTATGTATGAGACAATGTATGAATGTGAAGGAAGCAAGGAGTGTGTGCCAAGACAGAGTTATATGGCGGTCCGTCCTCTCTGCCTACCCCTGCGGGGAAACGGCGTGATGGTTAGTTAGACACTAAACACAAGTAAAAGCCATTTTATACAATGCTTCGATTCTGAATGGTGGTCTTTCACCAGGGCGATATCTTCTACTCAGGAGCGAACCGCAAATATACAAAATATCATTTAACATTAATTACCATCGGATCCCTGGCTTTGTACCCGCGGTATTTGCATTGGCAGTCAATAATTTTAACCGCTCGGCTACTGAGGTCGTTAAGATAGGAAGGAGGTAGGTACCTTACGAATTTAACGAGACGGTAGTGTAGTCACACAAGTTATGCAGTAACAAGTAGTCACAAAATGATGTGGGCTTATTAATAAACACAAGTTATTCCATTTTCCCTGACGAGCTTTGAAGCCGCGACCCCCAGCGCTCGCGACCTTGCCATTATTTTAATTAAAGAAACTCTTGGCCACGTCACTCCTAGGATTTATGAATGATCTCATAAATGTTAAGGGCGTTTTTATTCCGGCCCCTCGTGAAGGGTCGAATGCATGGGCATGAAAGGAAGCCTTATGGCCAACAGCTCATTCATTATGTTATTATATTACATTTAAAAAAGAAGTCCGAAGCAAAATATTTATAATTGAGAATAATGGATGCAATTTTTTTTTTTTTTTATTGTCATGCGAAATTGGTACCTTGGGCATCAGTGCACGGTCGAGGGACACACCAAACGGGTGTTTAATATTAGTACATTTTTCACTTTTCGTATGAGAACGGGTAGTTTTTACGACTCGTTCATGTACCAAAGTATCGGCTTTAGAATAATTTCCCGGCTTTCCATTTGCCTCCATTGAACTTTGTGGTTTGCTTCTTGATTTTCATCAAAAACCCTCCACTAAATTTTATCCATTTTTGATAATATTTGGATAATTGGTATAGCGCCGTTTTTGTAAAAAATCACATCAAGGGTGCTGTATGATGTTATGTGATATTATAAACACTTATACCGCTTCGCGTACAAAGACACGTCAAACATGTGTCGGTTATTTATACACTGTTCAGATTTCAGCAGAGAAGGGGTTGTTTTTACGACTCGTTCCGATGCCCAAATTTTAGTCGGTGGAATGATTTGTAAGGTTTTCTGTTTCTCACAATACCTCTCCCTGGTGTCTCTTCAAGACCCTAGTTCTTTCCTTACTTTGACTAAATGACCCTGCACACAGCATTCCCTAATATTACATGGGCCCTGACGTTTCCCTCAGAAGTCTAAATAAAAAAAATATATGAACAAGCAACACATAAATGTAAATTAAAAATAATTTTTACGTAATAACGAGTAGCTAGCTAAATCGACTATCAGTGATAATAAGTTATTCCCGTCAATATTTCGTCAATTTTGTGTCGATGTCATTTCCACATATCGACTGTGTTTAGGTAAAAGGCGTTTTTACACATTTTTTGCAAGCAAATTTAGGCCTAGTGGTTTGAACCACTGTCACATTTTACACTGTCGAAAATCGATGATTAGCGCCATTATTGGTTTTAAATGTAGAACTGCAAGTGACTTCAAATCACTACAATGTTGTACACTTCACTAGTAAGAAGTCAGGCAGAGTACAATTCGCCTATTTGTTCCCCATTTTACAAATTTCTAAGATTTATTAATTTTAAGCTAAATATTCCAATAAAAAACATTGATTATTTTTTTTTATGAAACCTAGTCCTACTATATAAAACTATCAATTCTGGTATTAACAGCCCTGATATTGTCGCCAAAATAAAATTACATGTACTGACCAAAAATATGAAAAAAATTGCTACCTTTTTCTGCGACAATTTTAAAACCAACTATCAGGTTTACACACCTATAAATTGACTGCATAATCTCGGTAATAGATTTGGGAATGTTGACATATTGATTTGTATCATTCTCATTTAAAAATAAGTACTAAATAAAAAATCCCTCTGGGTGTTAAATAAATAAAGCAAAACTACTGTAAAATTAATTTTGAAAAAAAAACAACACACCACAAGAGTTTGATTTCCCGAAGCCAGTGGGACTATAGCAGCTCCAATCAGGATTTGTACTCGTAACTTAAATATTATCTATAAAACCTAGTAAAAATGTGCCTATCACTTTTTCGTGTATTTTTTTCGATAAAAACAAATATTTTTGCATACCTCAACTAGTTTTGACAAAACCCGTGTCATCATCAGGGCACGCAGTATAAAAATGATTATAAATCAAAAACATGCTTTATGAACAACAGTTTTACAGGAAAACAATATCACAAAATTGAAAACTCGTTAAAAGATATTGTATTTACGACCGCGGGTCCTGAATCCTCAAATGGCACTCTACTACATAGCTAAAAAATCCAATGGTTTTGCAGCCCCGAAATTTTTTAATTAAACATTTCAAAAACCCGAAGAAACCATAGATTTACAATACGAGAGCTAACTAGAATGAAATAAATACCTCTCCAATAAGCTCTACAACTCACGTTCACCAGTAATAAATAAAACGGACAATGGAAATTAATTTAAAAAACTAAAACTATGAACCCAGGCTTAAAGAAATTAAAGAAGGAGAATAAAATAATATTTTGGGAAAAACTTTCAAAGTTTTCATAAATAAATATAAACCTAGTCCGCCTCAGCATAGGACCCTCAAGTGAGGATGACAAAGACAAATCTCATTATTTATCTTTTTTACTATTATACATAATTGATTATTGTGTAAATTTTATTTTTAAGATAATCCTTAACAGCTGAATGGACAGTTATAATTTAGTCAAGTTACACTTGCTTCGAAAACTTAGTGTATGGAACTTCAACAAGAAAACAACACTCAGAAAGTTCAACCTTGAGAAAATCTCTACCGTCTCTCCTGAAAAGTGTGGCTTTTTGATTTGTGACGACCAGCGATATTGTGTATTAGGTAGGTGTAGGAAAAGTGGACTCACCAAGTCGCTTCTCACGGCCGTGATTTCTTGAAGATTGCAGATTCGACACGCGGGGTCGTTCTCACAAATAACAAATCGGAAAACGATCATTCCGAATATGAGCTTTCCCACCGCAGACAGCATCTGGGAAGGTTTCAAAATATGTATTATGATGTTATTATGTACTGTTGGACTAAAACTTCACATGTAGCTTGGTTTTACATGTATATTAAGAACCAAACCGGTTTCACAGTGCCATATAAGTATAAACATGGCTGTATCAGGTTAAAATAAAAATAAAACAAAAATCCATAATTATATAATTTAACAGTCAAGTTTTTTAATAATAATAAATATTATCATACAATTTATAATTCCTCCAATTTTAAATTGCATTGTTTTTTTTCGAATCGCCTTGTTAATGTTATGTAATTAACGAACTAGTCGGCAGGATGTATAAAAAATGTGTAATTTCAAAAAGTGATTTAGTGAAAATTATTGATCACAAAGCAAATAAATAATCTAACCAAACCAAAATGTTTAATTTGCCCTTGTTATTTGGGTGCCTTTAAATATATCGTTATATATATATATATATATAGCCACATAGGATAAAACGTGGTGCTTTGGTCAAAGGCGTTATTCCGTGCTTTTTAACAAGGATGTTTATATGTTCAAATCATAAAATATATGTTACTAGTCGGGTCCCTATCCTGAAACCAGTTGTAACTTGACTTTCCAAGAAAAAGTATTAGTTGCTAGTAGTAAATCCACGAATGTCAAATATTGAAAAATTTATGCTAAAGCTTTTTAAAGGTAGGAACTTTATGAAATTATTTAAAGTTAGTGGTTGTTTAAAATATAGAATTTAAAAAACTTTATTTTTTTTATTTACCCGCCCAATATTTTACATCATTTTTTGTATTTTAAGGAATCATGCATCATAGTCGTAAATTTCACACGAAGTGCGAAAATACGTTATTTCAAAACCCTTTCGTATTTTGTTTTTGTGGAATGAACGAATGAAGCCTTTGACCAAAACCCAGCCGATTACATTAAAATACATCATCTCACCTTGGTGGTGTCGGCCATACTCCTCTATCTATATGTTGCCAGTCAGAAGGATGTTATCCTCTTCCGGAATCATTAAATGTCGTCCTGAAAGAAAAAGCTTGTTGCAAAAGTTGCCGGAAATAATTATTGTTTTTAACATTTTTTTTTAAATCGCGGTAGCCCACAAACGCAACAAAATCAATCCTTCGCAAATATTCGACAGGTTTTAATATTTTTGCAATATGCTTTATATAGCTCACAGATCTTTCAACCACAAAAAAATCGCAGCACATCACATTAATTACTACGCACAAAACTTTAATAAATGTTTTTAATCATGAATATTATTTTATACAATTAAGTTATTTGATTTGGGAGGATTGAGATTACTTGGGTTACTTCCTTCTAAATTCAACATTTCGGAAAGCCTTGCAGTGCCCTTCATCAGGGTATGTATGGATAGTAGGAGAACGTATCTTGACTCAATACTTCAATATCCCAAAAATACCTCACCTCAAGAATCTTTAATCACACCTTTGTTTTGGGAGTTTATACATCACCTACACAAATTTGGGCCCTTTTTCAATGTGAATTCCGCACAAGAATCTATTGAGTGTATGTACCATAAATACCGTACAAGAGTTCTAATTGCCTGCAGCCAACGAGACTATGACATCCCTAAATAAATTATGCTGTGAAGCTGAAGGGAGTGGGGATAGGTTGGAGATAAGAAATTGGAAAGTCAAAAATTACCTTGTTATTCAGATCTAGTCACTAAACCCGACTAAAGCCATATCATGCAACGTTTCTGAACGGTGGTCTTTCACTACGGCGATAGAGGAGTATCTACTTTAAAATAAATAAAGAAGTGTTTTTTTTTATGTTTTTGGCATTCACATTTTGCACGGCCTGGTGCGGGGCTCCGAATCTAAATTTACGGTTTTTAATGTTTTTTTCCAGCCCTTTAGCACACAAATGTTAACAGCTACCTTGTGGCAATATACAGGGCTATAGCGTTCATAAATGCAAAAATTGAATAGAATACCAAAAACAAATTTCATAAATTGAGAATGCTTAAAGTTTTAAATAAACTTAAATGTGGAAATCGGTATAGTGTTATTTACAAAAAAATATTGATATATTTTCAAGCAAAATACGATTACCAGCTAGTAAATACGTAGGTATCTACGTGTCAACTACGCTTACGCTTTTCTTATGTTATATTTAAATAGCAAATATGTCCTACGAAGTAAAAATAAACAATAAACTTTTAAGATTTTCGTAACATGTTGGAAACTATAAATACCGATTTATTGCAAAAAGTATACTCGAAATGGAATAATTACACTCTTTTTTTAAATTAACCAATGTACTTGATCTTTTAATACCCAACTTATTTTAACGTCTCTAAACATACATTAGTTTTCTTAATATTAATTAATAGATAGACAAAAAAATACCTAACTGCGACCATCTACTTTATTTGGATTTTCTGGCAATATCTAATTAAAATTATGATCCGAGAGTGATTTATTGATACACTTTTAGTGAAAGTCCAAGTTCCATCAGGTTTATTAATGTTTTCACGAATGTTAAAATGTTTCCTGTATACAAAAGAACCAGTCGTCGGCACCCAATCAGCTCGTGGTATCGGTACTATTCAAGAATATCGAGGATCGCCAGTTCTAAGAAACTAGAAGGTAGTCATAGGATCATCTCCATTTTTCAAGTGTCATAATTTGACTTATAACCTGGAACGCAACATCGCCTAAGCATCTTAAATGAGCATTAAAACATCACTTTTTTACATAGGATTATGCCTTGAATGGTTTATTATTATTAATAATTTTCAAACCATAGTTACAAAAAAATATTACAAAAAAAATACATACATATACAAGTATAGTGAAATTATACCAAATGTCACACAACATGGACAATTTCTTGCAATATAATGTAATAAGTTTATGTTACTCTTTCGAGGAAAAGTAATGCGGTTATATAATAATATATCAATTCTCTTTAAATTTTATGTGACACGTTTTCCATTTTTTTTTATTATTACATAATATCATTTAAAGTTGCGAGAACATTTGATAATTTATTTGTTTAATTTTTTGTATTTCTACACCAAATAAGAGAACTAGCTCTTTAACTTGGCGTAGGAGTTAAAAAAAACGTAAAAAAGAAAATGTATTTCGTGTACTAGTTTGAGTTACATTAATAATTATTTACTAATTTATTAGTTTTCAATAGAAAGAAGTTAATGCTTTCTAGTTAATAAATGTTTTGAATTTTAAATAAAAGTAACTTTGTTTTGACACCACTTTATTAGATACATATACCAACCGGTTTCAGCTCTACCTGAACCTTTTTCAGGGCTGAACAAATATGTATTCAGCCCTGAAGAAGGTTCAGGTAGAGCTGAAATCGGTTGGTATATGTATCTAATAAAGTGGTGTCAAAAAAAAGTTACTTTAATTAAAATTTAATTATCTCTTTCCACAAAGTGAGTGCTTCGTGTCAAAGTTTAATAAATGTTTTATTGAAATGAAACATTGTTAAATGCGAAACTAAATCAATAAAAAACCAAACGTAGATCACATACGCTTAGAATTTATGCGGGTTATAATGCGAAAATATAATAATTTTTCAACTATATCAGTTCCTTATTTTCCCTGCATTACTACGTGGGCTTCGGCGGCAGCTACTTATAACGTTTCTCACCTACGGCAACATATCCCGGGCTCAAAGATAAAACCTGTTAGTCATTAGTCCCCTACTTCGCGTACTTATACATGGGTAGTTACTGCTCTCCTCGACAAAACAGGCTTTAATCGACTTTTAATAATGTTGCGATAAATCTCCTTTAGCTGTATTCCTTTGGTAAAAGATTTTTTATTTATTAATAGTCACATATATTAAGTATTCAAGCAGTAGTAAATCATCAATACGTACAAATAGTTTTAATTTATTACAACTGTTTTTTCTTTAACTTCGCTTTTAATATAAGTGATTACTATTATACGTGCATTTATATCATCTTACTTACTTATCTAAAAAAATTATCCACTCAGCAAATAGTTTAATATAAGCTGAACTTTATTGGCAATGTGAACAATAAAAATGATCGTTTTCTCTATTTTTTTTAACACGATAGTGGCGATTCGCTTAATAACATTAATTAGAAACCTGTAAAGACTACCCGGTTTCACCCGAGTCTCTACCTTTTCCTTAATAAATAATGCATACTTTTCGGTTTTTTAATACAAGCAATACTACTTTGTTATACAATAACGTTTTTTGTGTTTATGTGTTTGTACTTTATAACGATGTATAATTGTTATTGATTCTAAAATATGTCAAAATGTAATTTTATCACGTTACAGTAATTTTCCCTCGTCTCAAAATGAGTTTTTATAAATCATCTGGATTGCAATGTATCAAAATTTAAAATCGTGTAAACAATAAAATTCAATTTGGCTGATTGTATTATTTGTTAGTTGAATGGATATTTCAATTATATATTTATATATATATATAACTCATAACTCATTTTGGACATGTGTTTGCAAATTAAAAATTATTTGCGTTTATTTATAAATTTTTGGCTAAATGTTTGCAAAATTCTATGGCAATAGAGCTTACCGTTTGCAAGTTATTAGTGTGTCTGAAAATATATAATTATTTATTTTAATTTTATTTTAACTCCACTCCTGGGGGGTGTCCTTCAGATTTATCTTTGGGGATGCTGTGTGGAGGGAAATATGATGGATTAATTATTAAATTTATAAAACTTTGAGAAGCCTGCCTTGCTCAAGAGGGCAGACCAGTGAGCATTATTGTAGAATTGATTTGAAGAAAAGGGGAAAGAGGAGGTAAAAGAGAAAGGAATGAGGATATTTGGGAGAATCCGATATGGCCAATAAGCCAAGTTATAGCCATTTCAAGGAACGATTATTTTTTAAATGTGGTCGTTAAAACATTTATTCAGAACAATGCGTCACAACATTAAAAAACGGGCGGTTTTGTCCTAGTTCACATTTGAATGAGTTCTGATAAATCTGTATAAAAAAAAAAGTTTTTTGGAGAGTGCACTCGGGATGTAAGTAATTTATATTTTAGACTGATAAAAACTGGCCCATACCATTAACATTATTTCCGTAAAACGTTTTTAAAAATTCCAAATGTTTTTCAGCGTTAAAAAAATCGGTAAAGAACCCACCCTCCTCCTCTTTCTTTTAAGCCTCACAACATACCTTAATTGGAAATGCCATAGTCCCAATAGCTACGGACAAAAGGGACGCCAGTGGTTCGGGAGTTAAATTCTGTTCAAGTTTCAAAACCTTTTTTTCAAAACTCCATGGAGGGCCTCAATTGCACATTTTTTAAACAGTGTAACGCAGAAAAAAATGCAAGACTAAGTAATCTAGAAGTGGAAAACATAATGCATTTTTTTTTAAACCAACGTGGTAATTAATAAACTCCATAATTATTTTTTAAATGCCATCATTTAAAAAAATTCCATCCAGGTATCTTTTGGCTTAGGGCCGGGGCTGACTATCGCACTGCAGTTTTTCACTCCAGTTAATGAATAAACTGCCTACAGTATTGTGTATTTATTTTTTACGCCTGTTAAAGGCTTTTTTCATGAATATTATCATTTTTTAAACAATATTCTCATAAACAGTGCAAAAAATATTGTAAAATGATTAAAAAAAAAATTGTATTTAAAAACAGGTACATCCAGAGTTAAATAGTTTTTACGATTAATTTAGCTCTACTAGATGAAAGAACTGTACTAAGGTTATATTATATTGTGATATTGACGTACTAAATATATCAACAAAATCTGAGTATTTGTTTTCCAGATGTTAAATTCGTCGCATAGGAGTGTAATATTGTGAGGTTGAAGTAGAATTAAGAATTATTCTACGGTACTTCTTTGAACTTACTTGGTACTTACAAAAAAGTGTGTATAAATGTGTTTAAGAAACGTTGTTCATTTGAATATTTCTTTTTTGATATCGAGAACGCTTCTGCTGCGCCGCCCAGTCATTCTACATCACACGTGTTTCTGTAAAATAAATGACCCCATTTATTTTTAGTCCCGGAGAGTAATCGGCTGGCGATCCAAACTATTAAAGTATGTTTTCTCTTTATCTTTTGAAGTTTCGGACAGTGTTATAGCATCCATCATGGATCAGGACTCATCGATATTTTATCTCTTTAGATAATTGTATGCAAGAATTGAAAGGTGTGGGCTTGGGCGCGAAAATGAACAATCTGAAAGTATGTTGCCTATTGTATGCGGACGAGGCGGTGCTGATTGCTGACAGAATGGAAGATCTACAGTGTCTCGTGTCTAGGATGAACCAAGTGTGTATGCAAAATGAGTTGATGATGAATGTAAGTAAGTCCAAAGTCATGGTGTTTGAAAGAGAGAGTAAGAGAACAGCGTGCAATATAGTTGTGAATGGTGAATACTTGGAGCAAGTGGATGAGTTTGTGTATTTAGGAAGTATGTTTACGAGAGACGGAAAGGCTGATAAGGATATTGAAAGGAGGGTGAATGCAGGAAACTCCATTAATGGAGGACTCAACGCTGTTGGCGCAAATAAGAAATTGTCCAAAGAATCGAAGCTAGCAGTCCACAATTGAGTGCTTATACCAACCCTGATGTATGGCAGTGAGGCATAGGAAGACAAAGGGAGACATAGGGAGGCAGAGGAAGGATGAAAGTTGACTGAATGCTGTGGAAATGAGATCTTTGAGACGTATTTGTGGTAAAACCATGTATGACCGTATTAAAAATGTGGATATCCGGAAAGAATGCAAGGCTGATGTGAGCGTAATGAATAGGATCAAGAAAGGGACGCTTAGATGGTTTGGCATGTAGAGCGAATGAACGAAGAAAGGAGTGTGAAAAGAATATATAATGCGAAAGTGAATGGAAGAAGAAGTCGAGGACGCCCGAGAAAGACATGGCACGATCAAGTAAGTCAAATACTTGAATCGGGTCATGTGAAGAGTCAGAATAACATAAGAGTATGTATGAGACGATGTATGAATGTAAATGAAGCAAGGAGTGTGTGCCAAGACAGAGTTATATGGCGGTCTGTCCTCTCTGCCTACTCCTGCAGAGAAACGGCGTGATGGTTAGTTAGTTAGTTTTATCAGGATATCTACAAGTCTATTTTTATGTGATTACCGCACAAAAGTCCCGACTACTCTCGGCTGTCCGGAGCCAGTCAGACTATGGCATCATCAATCGAAGTATGTTGTGAAGCTGAAGAGAATAGGGAAGGGAAGGAAACGGGAATAAGGAAAGTTAGTAAGTACCTGTACACGGCTAAAGAAATTTTAAGCAACGTTTCGATTCCGAATGGTGGTCTTTCACCAGAGCGATACTGGGAGTATCTACCATGTCTGTGCCGACCCAACTGTAACTATTAAATAAACAGCAGAAGCTTCAAAGTTACGGAACAAGGTCTATAATAAAATAAAAACTACTGCTAACTGAAGTACCGGTACTGAAAATTTTCACATAAAATCTTTTACGTCCTTACAAACTCTGTGGCACAGTGCTTAAAATGATAATTTTGGACAAAAAGTATCCATTTTGAATCCCGAAAAAGCTTTTGACTTAATTTAACCATAACTTTAACGTTTTTTTTTTTTTTCTTAAAACATAGTGTTTTTAATTATAATCATTTGATTATACTAATGAACTCTCCATCAAAATAATTTACTTTCAATTGAGGTATCGTAGTCCACATACTGCACCTCATTGACCGAGGGGTTAAGATCCTCGTCTACGAATCCGAAGATTGTGGGCTTAAATCCCAGGGTGCCCAAATAAATTTTATACAAGTAATTTGTGTTATTTCACATTTAATTCGTATAAAATAATACATTTTATTTTTATGGCACGTCTCAGAGCGGTAGATACTCTCAGCATCGCCCTGGTGAAAGACCACTATTCAGAATCGAAACTTTGCTTGAGATAGCTTTAGCCGTGTTTTGTGACCAGATCTGTATAGCTAGGTACTGCCTTATCTCCATCTCCTTTCTTTGCCATCTCTCTTTATCAAAAAACATTTGGGTATGCCCTAGTCCTGCTGGCTCCGGACAGTTGGGACTCTTGTGCGGTATCAATGTGAAAATTGTATATATTTTTCATTCAACCATTTCGAAAACGTCGTTCTTTCTAATACCTATAAGAAGGTAAAATCACACGGTATACAATATCGTGGATACAGTGACCGAAGGATTAGATTATTTTTATTTTTAGGACGTCTATGCTTATAATAATCTTACAACCTCAGCTGTTATGAAAACAGCTAAAGTTCCATGAAAACGTGTGATTTTATAATGATGGGATTTAAGAATATGTGTATACGGTATCTAATACGTATGTACTCGTATATCAATTGTTTTATGTGGTGTAAGAAAAAAAATATTATTTTATTTTTTTAATATCGCAAACATAGAACATACATTATAAAAACATGGCAATTATAATGGTGCGATATCATAAATTCAATTTAGCAGGAGAACTTAGTTTTAAACTACTATTTTTAACATTTTAATGCGGAGTTTTATTATCTGAGTTTAAAACATTGTTAATATTAACTCCTGATGAAGCTTAAACAAAGACAAAAACCGGTCGATTTAAAAATTATTGAAAAATAGTGGTGTAAATCAAATTTACCGCTTTTATTGGAGTTAGTTAACAAGTTTTACCATCGCGTAGAACAGCGCATACAGAGTAAGAAAAATATTATAAAAAGCTTTATCTCGCATAAGTTCAAACATCTTAAGTTATCATATTCGGTACAAACTTAGGTGTATCAAAGAAAATACTTAACAACTTTGCAATATATAATATTTTTTAAATGTTTTATCTTGCATAAGTTCAAACATCTTAAGTATTCAAATCGGTACAAGCTTAGATGCAGCAAAGAAAATACTTAACAAATTTGCAATATAAAATATTTAAAAAATGCTTTATCTTGCATAAGTTCAAACATCTTAAGTATTCAAATCGGTACAAACTTGGGTGCATCAAAGAAAATACTTAACAACTTTGCAATATAAATTATTTAAAAAATGCTTCATCTTCCATAAGTTCAAACATCTTAAGTATTCAAATCGGTACAAACTTAGGTGCATCAAAGAAATTACTTAACAAATTTGCAATATAAAATATTTTTAAAATGGTTTATCTCGCATAAGTTCAAATATCTTAAGTATACAAATCGGTACAAACTTAAGGTGCATCAAAGAAAATACTTAACAACTTTGCAATCTAAAATTGAGTTGTTTTCATTTCGCTTTCAACAAGCAAGTCAACTGCGAATAGTTTCGCTTTGTAAAATAAAAAAATTCCCATGAGAAACTAGTTGGAAAATGTTTCATTCCTAAAGTATTTTTTTAAAGGTATCAGTGAATTTCAAAAGTTTTCTACGCAAAACGTATTTGAAGCTACCCATTAAAAAGTTTCCAATACTTACAAATATTTCTGATCTCCACAAACTTAATTTAGTTTACTTATGACAGTAGCGATTTCTGTGTAAATTATTTAACAATTGATATCATTTTGAAAGATCTGCGGCAAACTGAAGCAACGTTTCGTGTTATTATTTTAAATGAAAACTTTGTAAGGCTCAAATTTTATTAAAAATACATCAAAATCAAGGTAAAAATACTTGTTGGTTTGAAGTTAGTCAGCACTGCTAGTCAATTGGTTTTGGAACATTTGCGAAGTATCACTTGTAAACTTTTGACGGGATCGCGAGTGGAAGCTAGCGGCGACGGCGTTGTACCTGGCTTTCGGCGGAACTACGACTGGCGTAGCGACTTGCACGGCTACGCGGGCTCTACGAAGTTCAGTTTTAGCGTGCGCGCGCATTTAAAATACTAACTATAGAACGTTAAGGATATTCCTTTATTTTTTAAATAATGTTTTTATAAGTGAAGCTTCAAATGCTGATAATGAGATGGTATGAAATATGACGAGGGTTTCAAATGATGAGATAATAACTTGCGCATTCGAGAGTTTTGTTAATTCCCTGGGTACTGAACGCCTTTGCCCGAGTTTCAAATTTTTATTTATTTATTTTCTCACCGAGCAAACAAAGTATATTAACCGACCAATGTAGATTTTTTATTTTTAGGTGGATATTTCGCAGCTCTTCAGCTCCACGTGAAAAGGATCAGGAAATAAATATGTTGGCCTAAAAAAATCAGAACTAAAAGGCTGTATATTTCACTATGACAGAACTTACCATACGCAAGTTTTAAACATAAGACTTAGGAAAGATTGATAGGTATTTTTTTTCTGAATAGTTAATAACAACATTCAGAAGATGGCAGTAACATAGGGTTTTTTTATCCAGTTAAGACCTTTTCCCTAAGAACTCACTAATGTAAACTTAAATTCTGTCAATTAAATACAACCATCAGATGGTGATAGTAATAAGGCCTAATGAGCCGCAGTACTAGTTAGATAGTCATTATGAGGGGTATTTGAATAAGTCCCAGCTAGTTAGCAGATGATTACGAAAGAATCCATAAAATCAAAATCAAAAACAGAAACAAAAACAGATGGCAGTAACATTTTCGAATGGATACAATATAAAGATATGAATGTACCTACGAGTACAAATTGACTGTGTTTAGGTGAAAGGCGCTATCCCACATTTTTTGCAAACAAACTCAGGCCTAATGGTTTGAACCACTGACACTAATATCGCCATCATAAATTTTTCTCCTTTACCACTTCAAATAATTACCCCTGTTAACCACCTATTCTCTGCCCGTTACGGCATTTGATCAAATTATGATCAGGTGACAAGCATAACAGCATGACCGTTATGTTATCACTAAGGTCTAAGCTTGCTTGCGAAAAAATGTGAAGAACGCCTTTCACCCAAACACATTTGATATTACAAAACATTAAAAATTACAACTTTAAAATATTTTTTATATTTTCTGTTCTTCTCTTTTGGTGTTTTTTTTTTACTCTCAGTGCAGTGGTGAGAAAAATAATAATTGAATTTTAAATAGTTTGTTGGCGATCTTAGAAGTCAAAGTACAGTCTACCTACATTTTAATGGTGTATGATTTATAAAAAAACACTTTTTCCTGTGACGTGACTGAAGATAAAAACTGTAAGCACCCTGTAGATAAATTACAAACATTTCCGTCTTCACTTTCTAAAGGAAATAATAAATGATTGCCACATTAAGCAAAAGAGTCGATCAAATTAATATGCACGGTCACTTCTGGGTGCCCTTCGAGATAAATGCATCATAAAACTAAATGTTGTGTCTAGAATATCTACACGAAGTGTGCTAACTTCTTACACGAAGTGTCGTTTTGGTTGAAAAAATAATTAAATTTACTTTGCATCTCGCACACCCTTAACTGCACTGTCACAGGCTTCAATTCAAATTATTATTCGAATATCAAATTGGAATTATTTTGGTGTGTATGCAGCCCTTCATCTAAAGTATTCCGCGCGGAAAGAGCCTTGGCGTGTGCATCAAGTCTAAGATTCTTACAGCCTAAAGTATAATGATGATTGCTAGCCGTGTTGTATATTCTCCTCCTTTAGCAAACGTCAGGTAGCCTGGCTGTGTTCACTATTCATGTACAATGTAAAAACATAGCATACATGTACACTTCTCCAGATGATGGACACTGCAAGGCTGTATGTAACGTTTGCTAAAGGAGAAGTGCAAACGGTTAGGTTTTCTTGTGAAGTTAAAGGAAGTAGGAGAATAAGTTGGGGAAGAGGAAGTCACTAAATATGGATAAAATCATTTCAAACAAAGTTTTGCCTCTACACAATGTATATGGATATAAAAACAATGCAAAAGATTAGCAATGTCTAATATCTGAAAGAATGAAAAACAATGTTATCTGGTGTTAATGGTTTAAATCTCCAAATAACTTTGTACTGTTACAGTTAAGCAGAATTCAAACTACAAAAGAGTGAATCTAAAAACACTTGAAAGTGCATTAGTCCAGTTGGACTTGTGGCAGTGTAGTGACGGGAGTGCGATTATAAATTTGATATTAAAATTGACGAAATCATCAATGAGCACGTCTTATAATCAAGAAAACTTCAAAACACTCGTCTGACTAGGACCATGCATGATTTTAAAAAAGGTACATAATGTTGTTTATTCCGCGACGCTCAGTGTTAGCAGTTGAGTTCTACGGGGAATCCGTGATCTCATTCCACGTGACGCTGTCTGGGCTGATGTCTTCTTCCCACTGCCATTACATTCACCAAACATCACTGGCACGGCATTAAAAAAAACAAACCCACATTTCCCGTGATGGATGTCTACAGGTCTATCTGGAGCTTTTCTCGGAAGAAACTCTAAATAAAGCTTAAAAGATTTAAGAGAAGATGCTGAAGCACCCAACAACCGATAAATTACCCTCCCATAACTAGACTGTCGTAAGTCACAACATGCCGAACTGCGATAATGAACTTTGTTGTTTTGCATGTTCACAATTTTTAGGGATATACTCGTATTAACATGAATCAAAAATAAAGTTTATGATGCGATTTAAATGCATGAATTATTTTAAAAGAAAGGACAAGCCTAGGGCCCTAAGACAATCAAATAAAATATCTAATTATGTATCTTTGTGGAAAGCAATCACTTTGTGGTTTGATATATTTAATGAAAATTAAATATTAACTTTTTTTAAATTAAATGTTTTTTTTTTTTTTCTTACCGTTCTCTTATTTTATTTTATATTGTATTCTCCCTATGTGGGTACGAGTATATATAACCACACACCATATATTTTTTGTTTAGTTTAATTTTGTACCCTGATGATGCTTAGTCTAAGCGAAATCGGTCTGTAATAAAAATTAAAATAAAATCTGTGGTCTTAAAAATCAGAAAGTGATTACTTTCTACGAAAATATAATATTATTGTTTTTAAATTCTTTTATTTCAGTTTTTTTTTTATTTTTAGTGATAGCTGTTTCGGCGTTCAAGGCTAGTTCGATGGTGGCCTTAAATGCCGGAACAGCTGTCACTAGAAATAAAATAAAATAACTTTGAATAGCAGAACTTAATAATCATAATATTAAAATTTATAAATTCTAAAATATATATTTTTTTAGTTTTAAAAAGTTTTTAATGTGGTATTTTACTGAGTGTTCTTTCAGTGGTATACTATAAAACGTAGACTAAATAACCCAAACTGAAAACATCTGATTTTTTACTTGTGGCAGTCTAGAAGCGCGAGTACAAAATATTAAGCTTTTAGAGAGTCCCAAAGTGTAAAGTTTATAAGAGCAAGATAATTTACATGATGATCTGTTCTTCTGGTTACTTATAATATGCACTTCAAATGTTGGATATCATAAGGGCAGCCTTCACCCTGCAAGCTACAGCCCGAAACAACTTACAACTCACGTCGATGTCGAAGCCATTTTCAGTTAAAATTTTCCTTCCGAGTTCTTGAACGAGTAAACTTTGAACATGGCAAAATCCAAACACCAGAATCTTTCTCTGGAAACTTCTCAAACTTCATCAAAGGTAAATAATTGATTTTCACAACTTTGTTACTGCGCTTGTTATTGATAATAGTGTTCTTGAAAATATCGGAACAAACATAATATTTTAATTAAACTAGGTTATAACCAAAGTTCTTCCTTCATTGCTGTACAAATTTATCCATACAAAGCCCTGGCCAAGACAGAAACAAGATAACTTAACCCTATGGAAGTCGAGCTTTTCTGGCTGATGTAAGCCAGAAATGCCGCTGTCAATGTTAATATGTTTAATGTATAATGTGTTACACCGTTTTTTAAATACCCGACAAGGACTGTGTCCAGTGCGAAAGCTTATTCAGTATTCGTATAGTTTCCAACCTTGGCCGCTGGACCCCCTTCGTTTCCGTCCAAATTCTTATCTTATTCCCTCCCTAACCTTGGTGAGTGGGCTTAAATAAAATAGTTATATTAGCACACACAAAACGCGTACAAATTTTCACTTTAAAAAACAAATATTTAATCATATATATTCAAAAATAGCCCAATAGTGGCAAAAGGCAGCCCGCTCACCGGGTAGAAAAGATTATCTCCTCATTAATGCACCTCTAATGTTAGATGATATATGTATAGTTATATTTCTACAATATGATATATATATATATATATATATATATATATATATATATATATATATATATATATATATATATATATATATCGTATTGTAGAAATGTTCAACAGTGCCAGAGAATATGTCTCCCTTTTCCTGTGTCAATTGTGGTACACGTATAAAAATAATATATGTATATTTATCGTATGGTAGAAATTATATATATTTTATACGTATAACAAAGAAATAGTAACCTTTCACTACGTTAGATCACGAGAAAACCATAAAACATCAATTATAAGGTTATTACTTTGAAAATTGTTTTAAAGATAGGCTCTCGTATAATGATACTGCCGGTGAAAAGATGATCACGCATATTATTTTTTTCGATACTTATATAAATACATATATTAATGGGTGCAAGAATCACACCGAACATTAAAAAAAAATTAAAACAAGTTTCTCCTGAAAAAAAAACACTTAATAAATAAAATATTTTCTTACATTCTCAACTGAAAATAAGTACAAGAGATCCATTTAAAAAGTTTACGATACTTGCAATAATATTATGAATGAAACCTTAATGGAACCAAGTAAGTCTGTTGAGAACAGTGATGCACAACGTGCGATCCACTGTCATTTCGTAAGGCCAATTTTTTGTATTGTTTGATATGACATTACTGAAATTTGTAAAGAATTTTTGGTTAAACCATACCTCATGTCCTGATCTAATTCCCAAGTGATAGAAGTAGAGCGATTTTTTAGATTTTTCACCAAATTATAAAACCATCAATGAAATCTAAACATTTCCATTAGATTTTTCAGAACTCTTGGAAACACAGTGATGATATTTTGATATACTGAAATCAGTTTGTTTTACTTCTAGGAGCTTTTCGGTTCTTTGTTTCTGAAGAAAGACTATTTTTTTGTAATAGACGGTCATTAACATAATGTACAGCATATAAATCGGACCCAGTACTTGAACCGATGATCAACTCCATTAGTTCACAAACTGTGAACAATCGATCCCTTCGGCGAAGAGTTCTCATGATAACCCCGAATGCCTTCTCACACGGTCAAAACGAATGGTCTCGAATGGGAAACATGTGCTGAACTCTTTCGAATCGTCCACTATCAACTAAACCAGCCATTATAAAAGCCATTCTGATATAGGTATGGTTTTTGTTTTGTCCTCCGCAGTTCTCAGAAAACAAGATAAGATTTTAATTTTTGCATTGACGTATTCACTGATGTACTCTAAAATGAAGGTGCACGCTTCGTACACATAAAACTGAAACACTCAACTCAAATAAAATAATTATTGTACTGGAATTTTGTGCAGGGGTGCATTCTGCGTGTAATAAAAACAGAGACCAAAAAAAATCGCTGTTCTCAGATTTTTCCCTGGCTTCCGTCAATATTGCATAAAATTTGTGTGCCCTCTTCTTGTAGACACACTTTTTGCAACGGCTACCCTTTTTGCAACTTCGTTAAGCGTTGTTGGCTTAATTTTCAGATCTAACTCTTTGCGAGTACAACTGGTGTCTATTTGAGGTCTCCTGGATTCTAAAGAATGGAAAAAATATCATAGTATTCGTATTTAACCTTAAATTTTGTAGTTTGCTCTAAAATATACGTTTTTCCTCAGGATTAAAAGCATTGACGCTAGAGTGTTTTCTTCTTCTGTCTTCGGGAGTTAATAATTAAAATAAATATTAATATAAACTAAGAATTAATATTTTCTAAGAATTAAGGTTGGTACAGCGTCCTTGGTGTGATTTTTACAAAAACGGCGCTATAAAAAATATCCAACTATTAGTATTATTATTCTGCTAAAAAGGTTGTGCATCACTGATTTAGAACATATCGACTACCTCAAGGTAGACGACAGTTACCCCGAAATTGAGGATTTGACTTACTGACTTCCATTTCTGGAAGTCGAATTTGAGCAAAATACTAAATAAAGCAGGTAGAAAAAATATGTATTAAAAGATGACACATAAAAAAAACGCTCGCCTAAGAATACGATTTTTTTTATTACAGTAGCTCTTCAGCATAATGACTGAATGTAATTTTCCTTGGAGCAGTCGATATATTCGTACCTTTCATTATTTAAGAACATGGGATAATCGTTTGCTGGCATCCAGGGGTTGGCAATTGAACTCTTTCATATTATTATATTGATCTCTTTGTCTTGTTGAGCTTTTCTTTGAAGAGATTATTGAAAATTCACAATAGATAAGTAGAAGCCCTGCAATAATTACGTCTAAGACATTTGCATCGCGGTTAGTGCCGACGTATCTAAAGTTGTTTCGTGCGGTCCATTTCGTTTTTTTGGTCAGGAACCGGTTCCAGTTCTTTTTAATTTGCAAATTGCTAGCAAGCCCTCCCCCATGAAACATATTTTTTGGGGAGGAACCAGATCCAGTTCTTTTCGTTTTCAGAGTTTCTCTAGCATATATTATATATATTATCTTTAAGTATGCCTCCACTGTAATTTACTACTATTCGTATAATTCATTTTGTCTATGATAATATTCTGTAAGTTTTTTTTTTAATTAGGTACCTTTTCTAGATCACCAACTATCCTGGCAGCACAGAAACGAAACGTCTTATTTTATCCATAGACAAAAGGAAAAATCTTGGATTCCACGAGATTATTTCACTAATCGTTCGTCTTCGCAGTTTGTTTACGCGGTTATGTGATAAAAGTCAGTTGTCAAAGATCCAGCATTGCTTGATTCAAATTAGAAATGTCTCTGTTTAATTTAATGCGTCCACAGACGCTGCTGAAGTCGGTGAATCCGCTCTACTCCGGCGTGAAGACCGGCACTGTCGCCAGGCAGGCTAATGTTGCATTCTACGCGACGAGACCATCCAAACCAAGGAGCCTTCTTAAACTAACGCTTATAAGTGTCGGTGTTGGGTCTGTTATTGGTGTCGGCTATTCTGCATACACACACTATCAGATTAACCAGAATCGTGCCTCCAAGCCAGCAAAAGATCTCCAAACTCTCATTCTTGAACAAATGCCTGATGTAAAACCCACTAGGAAGGTGAGCCCACACTTTAAATCCCTTTTGTTAACAAAAATGTTTCTATTATTTTCATTTGCCGTTCTTATATTCCCTCGAAAGTTTATAAAGATGATTCTTGTGATGTAACATCGGTTTTATTTCAGGCACTCTCTGAAAAACTGTTACTGATATATTGCTTAAAAAAATTCCCACAGGACCCAGTTGTAGATTGTGAAGCATGTTATTACACCAGCAACGAAAGTAGCCTTTTATTTCTTTATTCCTTCACCATCTTCAGGTATACTTACACACAAAGTTAAAAATATATACTTTCGGCTGTAGTCATGTACACCTAATGACCTTTGGAAAGGAAAAGAAATTGTGTCGTGGCTTGCATGGAAACAGTCATTAACTATACATGGCTACAACTGAAACCGTCTGTGTAAGCATTGTGAGTGAGACCTTTAATCTTGTTATTTAAATAAATGCTCTCACTTTATTTAACTTCTCAATCTTGTTATTAGGTGTACAACTTTGCTTCCGCTGTTTTCCTATAGATGGCTTTAGCGGCAAGTAATGGTCAAAATAAATAGGTCATAGACGTCATGTAATAAACGTAGGCATCTATCAACACAACCCCATAGAAACATTAGACGATTTGTGTCTGCATCATAAAGTTAATCTGTATTGAAAATGTCAGTTAACGAACCAAATGATCGTCATTTGCTGGAGGTTTTAATTTTCTGCTCCCTCTGACAATCACTTGTTTCTATCAATGGCACACGACCTGGCTGACCAACACTTCCAGTCTTGTGAATAAGACCTCCTACCCATTTCCTTCCCCTCCCACTCCCTTCAGCCTAATAACATACCCCAATTGGGTATGTTATTAGGCTGAATAGTAGTAAGTAGTAATAATAGTAGTAGCTGCCATAGTCCCACTGGCTCCAAAAAGTTGGGACTTTTAGTCTTGCTATTTTACAACTGCCTTCACTTTATTTAACTTTTTTTATAAATACCTTCTCTCACTTAACCTTTTGAACTTGAATAATTAATTTAATATTAGGTATATTAACCATTTACAATTATTTCCAGGTCATCAGTCCAACGGATGCATCAAACTTGCACCTCGTCTTGTTCCAATACCAGACCTGCCCGTTCTGCTGCAAGGTTCGCGCCTTCCTCGACTCCAACGGCCTCTCGTACGACGTGGTGGAGGTTGACGCAGTTCTGCGCCAGTCTATCAAATGGTCGTCTTACAAGAAAGTACCCATTCTAGTGGTGAAAACATCATCTGGTTACATGGTATATATAATTAACATTCAATAATGCTCATTGTTAAGAAACTTACAGACAATTCAATTTCATTCAACCCTGCTAAAGGAGACATGTTGGTAGGCTCGGACATCCGACCATCCTTTTCTTAGGTCATGCACAATTTACGATCCCTTTCAACACGTTTCCTTCAATTTGGATGGATCAAATTGGATTGTCTGAATGCCCCTTGAAACTGATTGTGATTGTTCCCATTTTGAGGTTAGAACAAGTAAAACACAGTCTTTAATGTGAATAATGACTTATCTAACTATGTTTTTCTGCATATATGAAGCTATTTGCTACTCAGTTAAGTTGTGAATATTTCTTTACCCTTTTCAGTACATAGCTGTTGTACAGATTCAAAACACAATTGATAATAAACCATAAATATATATATATATATATATATATATATATATATATATATATATATATATATCTGTATCAACATGCTCACAATCGCATTGTGCATTCCCCTCTCAATCTCACATAAGAACCACCATGTGAAAAAAACTTTATTCTTATGCTACATTAAAACCAAAATGTTACAAATCATTGTCGCCGGAAAGGTAAAAGGACTGAAGCGCCATTTTGGGAAGTTTGCATCAGAGCATTTAAAAGTTTTTTTTTGTTTTACAATAAGTCTTGAGTACCTGGTTGGATTTTGAAAAAAAAGTTAACTCAATGCTCTCACTGAGTTACCTGAAGCAACAAAAAGCTAAAAAAGTGCCTATTTTGTGTCGCTTGAGTCAAGCCTTCTTCCAAATAGTAAATATATTTTAGATGGCTGAAGGGCCACAAAAGTCTTTAGAATCAAACGAGAGTCAGAGCATTCGATTCAGAAAAAAAATTGATCGAAACTGCATATTTAACTCATTTTGGACCAAAGTGTCGCTTGAGTCCTTTTGCCTTTCCGGCGACGAAATTACTATGAATTCATTCTGTATTTTTATGATAAATTGTATGTCATTTCAATGTAAAAAATATTGCTTACAGCAAATGAATGACAGCACTGCCATTATATCGATCTTATCTTCGTATTTAATGGACGACTCCCAGGACATCGGTGACATCATGAAGTACTACCCGTCGGTTTCGTTTGTGGACGACAGCGGCAAGGATAAGAATGACATTCTGAACAAATACTTCCTGATGTTTAACCAAGTACCCAAGGACAGGAAATCCGAAGAAATCAAGTTAGTAGATTAGTAGAACTTTCCAATTTGAATATTATCTCACTAAACTCTCATATACTCGTATAACATTAATTTTAACTGAACTTATCTCGGGCTAGAGTTTGTATGAGTTGTTTTCCCCATCATACCTATGAATAATAGCATACTGGAAGCAAAATGTCTTTCTGTGTATGAGTTCTAACTGCCAGAGCTAGTTGAACTATGGCATCCCTGTTGTAAGGTTGAAAAAAGTGTGTTTAAAAAAAAATACTTGGCTAATTTGTAAAGCGCCATTTTGTGAAATATTACTTTGTGGTAGGGTAGAGCAAGAGGAAAGCTGGGAAGTAACTGACTATTCAGATCTAGTTACCAAACACAAGTAAGGCCATTTCTATTCGAGTTGGTGGTCTTTTAGCAGGGCGATACTGAAAGTATCTTCCGCTTTATCATAGATGTAGATGTTAATCAGGAAAGTACATATATCATCATTGTGTTTGTTTGTATTGCAGCCAGGAGCGCCACTGGAGGGAGTGGTCTGACAATGTGCTGGTTCATATGCTCTCCCCGAATGTGTACCGCTCCGTGGACGAGTCCTACCAAGCCTTCAACTGGTTCGCTGATGTGGGGGAGTGGAGAAAGCACTTCCCCTCTTGGGAGTGCTCCCTGATGATCAACGTGGGAGCATACGTCATGTGGATCATTGGAAAGCGCTTGAAGAAAAGGCAAGTCCCTTCTTTTAATTACTACAGGCTGCAGCCACAAAGTGCGGCATCTTCCTCTACTTTGTCTTCCATCAATCTTCCGCTGGATTATCAATTGGGTAATCTTGTATTTATCGTTTCTCATAATATGACCAAGATATTGGAGTTTTCTTCTCTTCATTGTCAGGGTATTTTGAGGTTGTGCCTATATATCCACATTTCGCAATGCTTGGTTTGGTATCCAGGTTTTTACACTGTGCAGATTTACCAATTTATTTGTGCAGGCAGGTCCTTTTTCCTTTAGGAATGAATAAAAAAATTACACTGGTAGTCCCTACTACAGTAGCAATATTGCAATACCCCCAATAACATCCCACAGATAAGTTTGTACATCTGTAGCTTTAACCCATACGCACAACGTTACTACCCAGTTTTGTCCAATTGCCAAAATCTTGTTTCTCATTGAACATTAGAAAAATATGACCTTTTGTCTTTGTTTTAACAGAAAAGTGGATATTTTAAAGCTCCCTAGCTCATGAAGAAAAATAACTTGAAATTACTGAAAATAGTTGTGTTGACCTAGAAATAAAAATCTGTACAATTTTCAAAAAGCGAGAATTCACCGTTTTGTGAGATTTTCTGCTTTATACTACCGATAGGGTCAAAGTTGACAGAATCTGATATTTCTCATAAATATTATGTACATAATTTATTTCGATCTATGTCCTGAGTTTGAGGTATCATCTGATGCTACCCTCTTGTGTAGCCAACTTCTAACCAGTTTCAACCTATGGTTATGCTGACAAACCATTTTTGGTCACTAAACTTAGTAAAAAGCGTAGGTTTATCGTTGAATATAATTTTTACTACACTTTTTTGTTTTTATCGATCCTTTGCCACTTCTGACGAAGATTTTTTATTAATTGTTATTCAATCTACAGGCACCAGTTAAAGGACGATGTCCGCCAGTCTTTATACGATGAATGCAACAACTGGGCAAAGGCCGTCAAACAGAACGGCTCCCAGTTCATGGGCGGTTCGTCTCCAGACCTGTCTGATCTCGCTGTCTATGGAATCCTCAGCAGCATCGAAGGCTGCGACGCCTTCAAAGACATGATGAACAATTCCAAAATCAAGCCGTGGTACTTCAACATGAAACAGCACATTAACCAAAACAAAGGAGCCATCCTTTAATAGATGGTAAATTTTAATAAATATATTTCAGTATTTTTGTGTTATGGAAATTTTTTTAAAAATTCTTTTGTATATTTTAATTTGTTTATTGACTGTGTAAAATGGTGCGCATTTTTGCTGTATTAAGCTAACTTCCTCCTACAACCTGTGTTCCTTAAGATCCCCGTTAAACCTTTTTCATTCCTTCACATCCATCCACATAAATAATGTGTAAAAATGTGCGCAACTTTTGCTAATTTTAACTTTTATTGCTATTGCTGAAGTCTTCAAATGGATTAACACACAAAAGCTGTTTTCTATGCCCACACGAAATGTCTCAAATATTGTCGGTTTACTGCCATCTTCATTACGCAATATTCTCATCGCTACTGTTAAGGGATGTTCCTGACTCTGCAGTTATTGTTTCTACACTTACCAAAAAGGCAAAAATATTTTGGAATATTTTTGTAATTTATGCTTAAATTGTCATTACAGAAACACTGTTTTTGTTTAATCCTTTCATAATTATTTTATAGCTCTGTTATGGAACGTCACCTCAGTTGCGCTTTATAAATGTTTTTTTTTATTTGTTATTAAGAAATCAATAACATTAATTTGTATGAAAATCCACTTGACACTACCTTCTTTATTCACTCTGCCTTCAAATGTAGCCATATCAAATAGCCATGCGAAAAAAAAAAGTATGATTAATTTAGATCAGATTATTGCATTGAAATTTGCGCAAGTTTTACTTATCCCTCCTGCAGTTATTGTGCTATGTTAAAATAATGCAACTTTTTTATTTAGTTTTGTTTTTTAATAAAATATGAAATAAATTTAACAATATTTCCCTCCAGAATAATTTAAAAAAAGTTTTTTTCAGACCCTATTGTATTAGACAAGCATTATAAATATGACACATTATTATTATATAGGCTATTAAATTAATTTTGTAGTATGATATTTTACTTTATTAACTAAATAAATTTAAATAAGTGGAACTAAATTGTTTTATTTAAATTCTATCACTATGTGAAACATATTCAGAGACGGGTACTTTTTTTTGGTAAGTTTAAAAAAACTTTATATGATCTTATTTCATTATTAAAATGTCTCTATCTAATCTACTTTTATCTTCAGAATATTTTGTTTTATAGTGAAATGTTTAAATTATTTTTGAAGATCAGAATTATTTTGTAACCACCTCTGAAGAGGCGCTGTGAAAATAAAGATCTTATTTGAATTTAATCAAAATTCACCAGCATCCCTGAGGTCTGGATCAAACCATTACTATCAGTTAAAAAAAACCTGCTGCTGTGAAAATAATGTGAAATAACCCATACAAAAAAAAACATTATTTGCCCACACCATGTTTCAAACACGTAACCTCTAGGTCCGGAGTCAAGCAACTTTCCACTTTGCCACAGAGGAAAACATATATGTGAATTCAGTACCTGCATCGTATATACTGAAGAAAAACAAACTTTCCTAGTACCTAGAAGTTGGCTTGCCTCCCTACCTGTAAAAACCCATATGGGAACGCACGGAAAATAGTGAAGGTATTTCATATTACCAGCTTGCAACTCAATGGTCCAAAGCTTTGGGTTCGCAGAGAGACGTCACAGGTTCAATCCTTTGCAACCTAAGTCCTTCGCCATTGCACAAGCAACATTTTCCACTATCTATATGAATGTTTATCATTCTTAAAAAAAAAAACAAATAGGCTAAGGATCTGATGAGAAGGATGATAAAATAATAAATAAGTGTTTAATTGTCAAAGTTTATTCAATTACTACCACATTTCTGTGAGTATAAAAGACTTAAGTAAAATCTGTTTTACATTTGAAAATACATGTATATAAATAGGTAAAACTACATACACACATGATGTTTCTATTAAGATTATTTTATTACACCTAATCATAGCATTTCCCAGAGTAAATAATATTCATATAAAATTGTTTAGATTACAAGGTTTTTAAGAGAATTTTTACTTTTGCAATACATATTGTGTATTCAACATGCATCACATACAGGTTGCTCACTTGGAGTGTACTAATAGCAGGGTGCATAATATAATTCAGGGATTCTCTAAAATGAATTAACCTAAACCATCCAACAAGCCCCTGCACACATTAGATGTCATAATCCAAATTGTAATTGTCATGTTAAATACATACGTATATAGGTACATATATGAAAGTTCAACTTTAAAAGCTTGGTGTTCATATTGAAATAGCCTTTTTTCAATTCATTTATTATGTTTGAGCATGGTTTTATTGCTAGAAATAATTTCTTCCCTCTTTGGACCAACAAATTAAATGTATTGTTTTAGAGTTGAATTAACTAAAAATTACTAAAGAATTTATCATCAGTTTAAAAATTTCAACATGGTATGTTTTTTCACAAGTAACAGATACTTTGACTAGATACAACGGTACGTGTCTTCAATATTATGAAAAAACACAGAAAAGGTGTTGAAGTTAACTTATTTCACAATTTTTTTAAAACTGGTTATAGTATCAAAAGAAATATGTGATTATTTCATGAGCAATGAACAACAGTAGTAGTGCCTATATTACTTGAACAAAAATACATACTCATTTGGCATTATTTTGGAGTTACAAAGATGAAAACAACTTTTCAATTGCAGAAATAGGGAACTGCCATTTTTATACATATGTGTATATGATAGAAACATTAACAATACAATGTTCATATTTAGGGGGAATACAAAATAATAGTGGTCTTTCACAATAATGCTACTGGAAATATTTTCCACTCGGTATAATGGTATGGAATATTACAAATTGTAAATATAATTATTTATAAAACTGCATTTCCCTCAGATGGTCTTGAGGTTTGCTATTGCTTGGTAATTGTTGCAATATTGCTCTACGTATGTAAAAAATATTTCCAGTTAACTCATGCATAAAAATAACAGGATAATATTTATTACCGAGCAATCAATACAAATATAGAATCTCACATACGTAGAATGTGGTTTTGGAACAGTAGATTATGGCGAGTCATTCCTACTTTGGCTAGAGAAGTAATGCCCAGTGAACCAAGGGGAGCCCCGCAGTGAATATATTATAACATCCTCAGGAAGCAGACATATAATTTCCCCAACATTTGGTTGTTTTCAAATAAACACAAAACCTTTAGAATATTGCATTAGACAGAATTGAGTACATATTAAAATGTGAATTAATAAATGCCAAGGTGACCGCATATCATATGTAACACTGCAATGGACTCAGTTTTAAATCAAACTTTATCATGCAAAATTCACAGCCTTTTATAAAAAAAAAAAATAACATTAGAAAAAAAGTATATTTCTTCATAATGCAAAGATTGAAAAAAAAAAAACCTTACTTGTAAATATGTTACTTGAATATGATGTAAGCATAATGCAACATTAATACGTCTTTGTGTTCACACATCGTCCCTTTCTGAGAGAAAAGTTAACTCCAAGTGAATGTTTTCTTTCAAAACAGGGACGACATCACTTTGTAAGAAACATTAAAAATTAACATAAATGAGACATAATTTTCTGGCACGCATCTTAATGTTATAACCTATCACTATACAAAGGAATAAACTACAAACACATAGTTATTTTTAGTAAGCTAAATACGACGACCAGTGTCGCTCGATATCAGTGGCAGTGACTTTTTTAGAATTTTGCAAATTGCAAAAACAAAATGTTGAAGACAGCTTTTTATGCACATTTTTTTTCATAGATAATCATTCTAATCAAAGAATTTTCAGTTTTTACTATGCGAAAAGGTGAAATTGGTAAAAAAAAATCTTTTTCAATCAAAAACTTCTGAAATATCGAAAAAAGTCACAGCATGCCACTGCTTGATATAATAATATGTGTGTATTTATTTTGCATTTTTAAATAAAAGGGTCGTTTTTTTATGCAAATTTAAATGCATCATATTTGACTTAAATTTGGATTGATAAATACATTGGTAATAATAGTTATAGCTTTGATTCATCGTCTCATTCCATAATTATGGTTAACAAGCTACTTCACTATGCATTCAAAGTCTTATTTTAATATGCCCTTAAGTGCTACTAATTATCACTGACATTACATCAAAACAAGAAATGAGTTAACCCCTCACAAAAGAAGGAATATATTATATAGTCCCAAATATTATTGTAAAAGTGGTCTGTCTTCACCCGTAAAACCACATCTGTGTGGGTTGTTTTCGGTCAGACCAGTGCCTAACCCTCATCGTGGCAATAGTGACCCGTCTTCACCTACATAACCCACGTAAGGTGTGGATATTTTCGGTCAGATCAATCGCTCACCATAATTTACTTAGTACATGTGGCATATTTTTCAATAAATTATTACCTCATTATCCACATTTTTATAATATTTTTTTACAATACAATCTCCAATGAATAAACACATGTTATTAAAAACTATATAATAATATAGTAATTGTACAAACTACCTAGTTTACATAATTCTAATTGTATGACCTAAATTTACTTCCTTAAGTTTAATAATTCATGTAAATAGAGGGCCCATTGCTCATGTTTGAATGTGTGTAAGAAAAGAATGTCCCAAAAGCTCTGCTTGTATTCCAAATGATTATCGAGTGCTTTGTCTGGAAGACTGAGGCTAAATAAAATAAATGACTTGGTATAATTCAGGTTAGTATGCATTTATATTAAATAAAAAAAAAATAAAATATTAAGAATATATTTTTAAACATGGTCAAATAAAAATGTTAAGAGGAATCACGTTTTAAACACATGCTTGTATTATATTATTAAACACGATTCTTAGTGGATTTTTGAGTTGGAAAATGTACAAAATATGAATAGAAGTTGTTTTTTTAGGTTGAGTAGAAATTCCACACCTAACTATAAAAGTATGTATGCAAATATCAGTGGCGTGCATTGCTCTGTGATCAAAGATAAGCTGTGTATAGTTTGGGTACGAATTGTGCATTGAATATTTGAAATTGGCAATTTTACTATCATCGTCCGCTAATTGTGACTAACTGGGCTTACTTTTTTGTATTTAATATGTATTATAATTAAAATTGCCTATCGAAATGAGAAAATTCATGAATTGATCATTCAAAATTTAAAGCCGTATTAGACTTGCATGAAATTAGGTATTTACATTCATGTGTAGTAATATTATTTTTTTATTGATTTTGGGTATTTCATAGATTTTAGTGAATTTATTGTGATTCACTATGTTTTTCATTTTCTAATATCTCAAAAAGGGTGTAAACCTCATTTCAAACAGATTTTTCTATTTGAACTGCCACAATTTTTCAAAATATTTCATTTATATAAAAATATACAGTGAAACCAACTTATAAAGTTTCCACATGAGAAGTTTTGTTTTTTCGATCCTTAAAGACTGAAATTCAAAAAAATTACACAATTTATCTCACATATAATGTTTTCCAAAATAAGCCGTTTTTATCCGGTCCCTTGTAGTCCTTGAGTTCATATTTTGAGTTATACTGTTTAGTATATTTACAGAAATATTCAAATAATTAGAGACAATGTCAACTTAGTTGACAATACCGATAAGGAAAGGTTAACATAGCGGTGGTGTTGGAAACATAAAAAAACGTACATTGCAGTGGAGGCTCGTGACTTTTGAGTCTTCTAGAGTGCTAAGATTGAAGAAAACGACATTATTGATGTATAATAGTTGAAAATGTTTTTTTTTTTTTTTTACATTATTTTTTATGTGATTTTTTTTCCTTAATGTGGGGCAATGCCCACCTAACTGGAAAAATCCTAAAAAACTTTATACAAAAAATTGAATAAAAAAAATAAATTTTTTAGGTCATATTTTTCAATCTTAGCATTATGGCACACTAAAAGGTTACCAGCCTCCACTGACCACAAGGTACGTTGCAACTAAAAAGTATAAATTTGTCAAATAGAAACAATTTATTAATGTAGAATGATTGTGACATAAAAAAATATTCACAACTTTATGGAAAAAATACATTTTGATCAGAGATCTCATTAATTTTTCTTGGGATATTTACAGCTTTTCAACCAATATGAACCACACGCCACTGATAAATATTATTTCACCTCTTGGGATATTGAGCCAAGACACACATTAAATATAGAAAGAAATCAACTAGCCTACCCAAAATGGGCATAGCAAGTAATATTGCTGGTGAAAAATTAAAATACATATTATCTAAGAAAATAATGCAGTGGAGTGTCAATTGACCGGTCTAAATAACTTTGGATAAGTAACACTCTGCTGTACTATGTAATAATCTTTTCAGATACATATATTAAAGGGAGACATAATTTCACTGCAGATGAAACTAAATACAAGATGGGGTTTATTCAACCCCAATAGAAAACATTGCACATTACCAAAGACGCCTTCTCTGTCAAGTGTCATCAGAGCAGAATCTTAAGGCATATACGTCGCAAGAATTTACATAATATTATAAATAATAAATTAAACATAAAGATAACATTAATTGATTGTTACCCAAAAGCTTTTAGTAACTATTTTTCAAATTTAATTTCAAATTCCTTAATCTGACGATCATGAAGATGCTATATAATTGATTGAACACTAATATAAATTTCTGTCTGTCTGTCTGTCCAAGTAACATGTCAAAATTAAACAACTAGGTAAGTCAAATTCTAACATTCTCAGGATAATATAAAACCTACCCGGGTATTTTCATATCAAAGGTAAATTACATTAAAAGAATTATGATTTATCGTCAATCTAATTAATTTTACCAAAACGAATTTTGAATTTTAATTATGTATGTACATTCTTTACAGTACGTTATTTTCCCTTCGGGTGCTGTGTAATAAACTTTTTTTATAATTAGTACAGCTGTTATGTCAAATAGCAATTCGAACTCAATAAATGTTTCAGACATAGTAAAAATTCACTTTTACGATTCCCCTATTTCACATTTTCCCACTTTTAAGCCAAAAAGTTAAAGTCCATGTCATTTTCATACAAATATTTCCTTCAACTAAAGATCTTTTTTTTCTGTGCCCGGTTTTATATTAATTTTACATACCAACTACTTGGATGAACCTTTTTCCGCAAAGTGCTGCAGGACTATTAAATAATATAAAGTTTTTCAAAAGTAATATTGATTATTGCGAAAAAATGACACATTACTTCACAAATCGGAACTTGACTTCGTCGCAATTTTAATTTACGCAGGAATATTCCAAGCAATGTCATATTTTTTAAAAGAAATAACGATTTTCAGTTTTTTAATAAATTACGATTTCCGCAGGAAGATGTATAATTTCTTAAATCTTTGTTGAGTGTTAAAATGAGACTTGAATTTTAGAAAAGTGCGTAAAACCGGAAATAATTTTTACAAAAAATATGTATTGGGAAGAAAAAGAACTTCGACTTTTCACACAAAATAATGGGAAAAAAAAGGTTTTGAGATTTTATAGTTTTCAAATTAATGGAGTTTTACAGTATATTCATATTAATGGTTTTTATTTTGATTGGTAATTGAGTAGGTATTAGATAATTCAATTTTACCACACATTTTACATTTTCTTCAGCATTACACATTTTTCAGTGTTCCTTTGAAAGACGTAAATGAGCAGTTTTACTGTAATTATAGTTGATTACATCATTTGAACGAATTTATTAATTACAATTAACAATTGTATTATAGAATAATAATAAAAAATATTTATTAGTTTGATTCGTTTTTTGTTTAATAAAGATTTGTTCACTGAATTGTTTGATTATGCGAATTTAACAAAGTTACTGGGGTAATATTTATTACATAAATTACTAAAATCTATAAATAATTATAATACACAAGATCATTGGATTTAAAAAAAAAAAACAATTATGGTTTGATACAATGGCTAACAATTTGACTGGATTTATGTTAATTTATTATGATTATAAAATAAGAAACTCCAGTCCATTTTTTTATCAATATTCTCCTCCTAGTTTAAATACCAGTACTTTTTTTAGATTTGTTTTCATAGTAATATTAGTTTTTAAGGTTAAAATTTTTAAAGCCCGCCAAAACGCTTGATATTTGGCTGACCTGGGTGTTACTCAACTTGTAGCGAACTTAACACAATACAAAATATCTTTATGGATTGATTATTTTGTTGCAAGCGATTACGTTTCATTTAAATACGCGAACAGGTTTTAAAGAAAATAAACTCCTGAAAAGATGATTATGAATCCCTGGTGATTATTGGCACTGTGGCACACTAGAGGTTATTTAACGAAAAATCATTTGTAAAATAGAAAATATTAATTAATAATCGAATAATTATTGGACTTGATTGTAAAATACAAAGAATTCATAAATTTTACTTGATAGTAAAATGTAAGAATAAGTAAATTATCAAAGAATCATTTGACTTCATTATAAAATACAAGAGTTACAATTTTATTGTATTAGCAATCAATTTTGATTCATTAAACAAAAAGCATTTGTGTATCATTAAACACTCGTCATTTGATTTACATAGAAAAATAGCGCACACCAGATATATCCGGTGCCGGCAACACCTCATTTAATAATATTTATTTGAACATGTTAACACATAACAATTAATACATATATATTTTTTAACTAACGTTTGCTTTATAGAAGATTAAATATTATTATTTATATTTGTATCACAAATATATGAAAACATTAAGGTTTTTTTCTGTATGAGGTCATTGTTGAGCACTGTCCAAAACTATTTGAGACAATCATTTTAGAAATATATCCTAGAACCTTGAGATTTTATTGCGTTGGATTTGCTTACCATAATATGGAAAAATATATTATTTATTATCATTACTTTTTTAAATACACAACCCCAAATATTCTAAAGGTCCTATGTTTTTACAAAATTGGTGTCTAAATTACAGAGCAGATCTTCTGGGACACCTCTTTACAAAATATAATATTGGTTGTGTGTTTTGATTCACATGCTAAATGTATTCATTATCCGTTAGATATATTGAATTTCTGGTAGGTTTTTCTAAAGAATGTAGTGCAATATATGATTTAGTTTGGGGTCTGACTGTTTCGACAATAGAAGGAGAATATATATGTACATAATGTAAATGCTCCCTAGAAAACATGATTTTAAGGGACCATTAGACAATAATATATTATGTAAGTAATAGCTAATCTATCAACAACCTGGAAATTTGTCACAGCTGACAGAAAGGTAGCATTGGCTTGAATTGCTTTTTGGATACACAAAATTAAAATAGAAAATTATTAAATTATATCACCAGAGAGAAACTAGAAAGTGCAAAAGTGCCAAAAAAAAAAAAATTGATTTAGTGAATAAGATTTGAGCTTAGCCTATGCCTTATTACATTAACCGCAAATCTTAATCTTTAATATGAAATCTCTAGGTACATAATATAATATATTCATTAATTAAAGTCATACGGGGTGTTTATCTTGGAGGACAAACCGTTGAAAAGGGGTATATTTTACACTCACAGGTGCATTTTGTTTAAAATCTAATATAAAACTGTTATCGGGTTACGGCCATTCTCTGGCAATGGCTGCAACTTCATAGCCTTTCCCAAGGTTTGTCGGATGGTTCCAAAATAGTGTCATACACTGGATCTTCACATGTGAGGAAAAACACATCAAATTATTTTAATGTGCTCTTCAGCGCCGATGTTGGCGAGGGTCTTCTTAATGCGGAGAGCGGTGAGACGAGCTGCGGGGTTGTGGTACCAGCACTCCTTCATCACCTTCGACATGGCTTGCAGCACCTGAAACAACAACATTTATTTTTAACAACATGATGAACCAATCACTTCTACAATGTTTTCTGGCAATAATCTTTGCCTGTTGCCGGCCGCTTCACGTCAACTTAGGTGACTTGACAGCACTTGAGGATGGGTACTTAAGTTAACACACAAACAGTGGAGACTTTTTGTAATTGGCCAATGATAGCTTTGCTAATAAAAATGTGGTTGCCATTTTCATAAGTTAAAAACAATGACGGATGTGAAATGATTGCACATGTCAAGAACCTAGAGTTATCGGCGCTTGACTCCTATGAGCGTAAAACAATATAAAGGCTGAATCTTTTGAAGGATGGCTATTATGAAGGGAGACTCTAATAAAGAATGACAAATATCAGAAAATTAAAAATCCCTAGGTGCCTCCCAACAAATTATGAACTCTAGTATATATGTATATGTATATATATATAGTATAGTACTTCAATAGTTTATATGCTGGTCTGCCTAATGTACATTTGAACAGAGTGCAAGGGATGTTCAACACAGCAGCTCTTCTAATATGCAGTGCTACCAAATACTGTAAATCACTCCTCTTCGAGTCACGGAAAGATATGTTAAAAATTTGTCTTATGGTGTATAAGGCACTAAACAGGCTGGCACCAGCGTGCTTGGCTTATCTCTGCGTTAGGGATAATCTTAGCTGATTTATCTCTGCCTGGGGGACAATCTTACTTAGAGGCAATTCACGCTCGTATGAATTTGGCAAAGTTGGGCGGGGATCACACTCTAGGAATATCCTGTCATTCAGTCAGGGGTGAGAAACTGGCTTTGAAAACTTTAAAAGTCAATTAAAAACATACTTTTATAGAAAAGACTACCTTAAAGTAACCAATGCCAAGTGCCTTTGAGGTGATCAAACCATTAAACTGCGCTATATTAAGTTGACCAACTAACTAATAATCGAGCTGCTTCACCGCAGAGGTAGGCAAAGAGAATTGACCACTAAACTCTTCTGCTATTCTACCTTTTGACATGACCTGACTCGAGTATTTATTCCACTTAATCGTGTCATGTCTGTCTCGGGCTGCCCTGTCTTTTTTTACCATTCACTATTACCAATAAATTCATAAAATTGACCAGTATGAATGTATTACTACGACTATTATGAAAGATGAATTTTATAATGAGTGATTCTTAAGCAGATTGATACCGCACCTGATCAGCTTGCCAGCGATTGGGTATGCTTGGACGGGCGGTCTCCATGCAGACGACACGCCGCATGTCTTCCAGTGCTGGATCGGGCGGCACGCAGTCGTAGTACGGCGGCTGGTACTCGTCATGCATGCCACCCACGCTGCAGCGCCGCGCCATTTCCCACAGCACCAGGCCCAATGCATACACGTCCGAGCGCTTGAACGGGTCAAACTGTCGGTTGTCGATTGACTCGTCTAGCACCTGAAATGGTGCATTTAAATAATGTATTTCATAAACATGACTTTAATATAATAGATAATTTAGATATGCGAAGACCCCACAGCAAGAACCTGAATTATCTGTCGAGTCATTCTGAGATATTTAGTCTTTTGCGTTTTGTTAAAAAGTGTACCATCACAAATCCACTAACTATTTTTCATGAATGTTATAGTTAACACACTAAATTTAATATATAATTTAGCATTTTGATGCATTTCTGTGGTACAATGTTATTATTGTAGATAACATTTTCTTGCCATTAAAAAATATTTCAGTCATAACAAAATTTGCAGTCAACATGTTCAACTCTTTGATTTTCCATGTTCGTGCCATTTTCATGATCTAAAAGTGTGTTCATTGG
Source organism: Drusus annulatus (assembly GCA_022651775.1). Classification (NCBI taxonomy): domain Eukaryota; kingdom Metazoa; phylum Arthropoda; class Insecta; order Trichoptera; family Limnephilidae; genus Drusus; species Drusus annulatus. The sequence continues at coordinate 22,500 of JAGWCC010001051.1, read as the reverse complement.
ATAGAGTGTACCATAATTAGTTTAGTGAGAAAACTAACTCATTTTTGACAAAAAATGTTAGTTAACAGGTTCTTGGCGTGGGGTCTTCATGTATTTTACGATTTTTTGCAATTTTGAAACAAAAGATTTAGTCCTCATAAGGTATGTAAGTAGCTTAACTACTATTTGCTTTATTATTCTACTATGATTAAATAACATGATAGCTATGATAATATTGAAATAAAACTGAGAAATACTGCAGACTTTTTTTTACATAGGAATCGAACAAACTACTCTTAGATTAAATCAAACACACAACTAGATTCAGCTTTCTGTGAAGTTACACTATGGCTCCCTAGGAAGAATAGTAGCTGAATTCTCCATATCTGTAATATGTATTTCAATTGATTCAAATGAATCTAGCAAAAGAAGGCTTTCCTCAAAACAATACAAATGCATGTATAGGGTCCGCCAAATAACTTTTTTTTTTTCAACTAGTGCTTATTTCGTGAATGGTAACACTTAGCTCATGTCTGATTTGACAGATAATTAGTTTTATCCTTCCGCTGAGCGAATATGGTTGTGTATACGCTTGAACAACGCTGGGAAATATTGCGACATTACTTTGAAAATCATGGTAATGTTGCAGAATGTGTGAAAAATTGCGTACGGTTTTGGAAGAAGAAAGCACCGTCAGCTCCGTATGTTCGTTATCTTGTGAAAAAAGTGAAAGAAACTGGCATCCTCATCGATAAACCAAAGCGTGAAAAGCCAAAAACAGTGCGTACACCCGAGAATATCGATGCTGTGGCAGAAAGTGTGCGTGAAGCGCCATCAACATCAATTCACCGTCGTTCTCAACAATTGAACATTTCGGAGACATCATTGAGACGAATTTTGCATAAAGACCTTGGTATGACGCCATACAAAGTCCAATTGGTTCAGGAGTTGAAGCCAACTGACCATCTAATGCGTTTTCGCTTCGCTGAGTGGGCCTGCGATCGACTTACAGAAGATGCCGATTTTGCCAAAAAAATCATCTTTTCGGATGAAGCTCATTTTGATCTTGGCGGGTATGTAAACAAGCAAAATTGTCGTATTTGGGGCACAAAAAACCCGCACGCATACATTGAAAAGCCGGTACACCCAAAACGAGTCACTGTTTGGTGCGGATTTTGGTCCAGAGGCATAATTGGGCCATTTTTCTTTGAAAATGAGCAAGGAGTGGCCGTTACAGTCAATGGCGATCGTTATCGGGCCATGTTGAACGAATTTTTGTTCACAAAAATTGAAGAGGAGGATATTGGCAACATTTGGTTTCAACAGGACGGCGCTACGTGCCACACAGCCGAAGCTACACTCGATGTTTTGCGCCCTTTTTCCAAAAAAAAAAAGTTATTTGGCGGACCCTTTATAAAGGATAGAGGAAAAAATGTCTAGGATATGGACCTATGGAACAGTGAAACCTTACTTCTGGAGCCATGTATCTCTTTGTGCCGACGCGGTTGGTCGACGGAATGTCAACTGTGTCGAGGGCAACGTCGTGCCTCACGGCCAAGCCCAAATCCCCAATAACACATGTCAGGTTGGACTTCACCAAAATGTTCTTTGATTTGAGATCTCTGTGAGCAATGGCTGGCTTTCCTGCAAACAACAGAACAAAATACTTGATGTGAAGGTAAAATGAGATCATATTTTGGACATCTGTAACGATATGGATTATGAATAAGTTTTACGCAAACACAATAGGTGTGCCACTAGAATAAAAATAACACAGTTAGATGAAATAAATGAAATAATTTTATGTGCATTTTCGGGAAGAGGAGAAAAGGTTGATCTAGATATTTGCATACATACATCATGGCCTTTAAGTTAAAAGTCACTAATTGCACTACATTATCTAAATGCCGTTAGTGACTTTTAGCTTTATTCGGGGAATATGAGCAAACATTATGACAGTCTTACTGGAAGCAAGCAGTTAAGATGTAACTATTAAAGAAGCATCGCAAAAATTTCATAAAATGGCAATAATAAAAAAGTTTATCGCAAATCGCAAGTAGGGTAATTTTTACATCCGTGATTAAAAAAATTACACAAACCAAGGGATAATTTTGTACTCTACTGGTTATAAGAAAATAAAAATACCGAGCCTAAATATTTGTATAGAATTGCATAATTGACTAAGGAAGGGTAATAGATATTTCTTGTGTTATTAATTTTAAATCTAAGTATTAGACAACGTCACTCTATTTTTTATTGTTCCACATCATTGATACCACCATAATAAATCGTATTACAAAAAATATAAGCCTTGCATCAACGAATGTGAAAATAGAAATAAAAGGGATAGAATATACAGCTATACAGTATTCTGTTATTCCGGGTTATTACATTGTCTTTGTACTTTGCAACATTATAAAGTTAGAGAAGACATACCATAACAACCCAGAAGATAATGGAAAACTGAATGGTACAAAGAACATAGATAGGTTTAGAAGTATGTATTACAGCAATGAATAAGCTTGAAGCATAAACTACACCTGGGACCAGTGGAACTCTACATTTATCTGATAGTATTAATACACCAAGCCGTCTTTAACACAAGATTCGTTTGATCACCGTATGGGGTGCTAATGTCTGCAAAAACATGTAGCTTGATACAATACAAGGGAAAAATTATATGTGTAATTTTCGCTCATACGTAAAAAAGTCCGAATTTTTATTCCGATTATGCTACTTCACGATTTACACAATATGTCCCTTCTTACGTGTCTCAAGACTAAACCATGAGTTCACAACCACTTCCAGAGATGGCATACTAGAAAATGTTATCTTATCACATTCATTAGTTTTGTTTTAAAATACAAATACACAATTAATTAGGTAATAAATGTGTTTATTGATTTTGTTGTGAAATGCGCCAAAAGAACCGTTTTTGTTGATAATTTTGGTGCAATTGAGGGGTTAAACATTTTATTTGAAAGATCGATTCCTTCTTTAGCCATTGTATCATTTATTTTTTATATTTTTTTACACACCTTTTTACACTTGTCAATTCAACGATTATCTCATAATATGTGTATAAGAACGAAACTCTCTTATATCTTATCTTTTTTGTTTTTCATTGCTAACCTTATTTGCGTTATTATATCATATATAGTGTGTCACACTACTTCAGTTTGTACTTACATAACTCCTTTGGATATATAATTCCTTGTCTATATGTGAGATGTACATAAATGTTTAATTTCTTTTTTTTACAACATGCATGTATCTACAATATTTTTATACCATTCATCTCTTTATGTATTTGGTGAACAAGTTTTTATGAGATCTTTTTAAATAAATAAATAAATTTATTTTGACCTACTCGGAGCATCGTTTTTACATAGAAAAAGTCAAGTGACTTGAAGTTGAGTTCCTGTGATTTTTACCATTTCAGAAAAACTAAATGGCATCCACTGAATTTGACAGTTTCGATTGTTCTCCTTCTTGAAATAAAAACAGGTGGAAGAGAAACGTCTTAAAGGACTGAAGAAATAATCACTAGACATATCTACAAAACAGCGGGAAGAAAATAGATGCTAAAAACCTAAATTTGGTGTAACAAATAGTAAAATTTTACCCTCTATAAATTCAGACAATGCAGTAAAGACAAAATATTTACTGAATAAGAAGTAATTCACTAGTTACAAGGAAATCAAGAACACATATTTTAATATTACAACATAAGATAATAGTGCAGAATAAACTGACACTTTAATTATTGAATTTGAGTGCGGTCAAAATCTTGCTTTACCCAAGTTATCCATAAATAATCTTTTTTTTTTAAATTCTTTGGGCATATAATTTCAATGTTTACTGTCACAATTATGACAGCACCTTTTATTTATTACAAATGCAAATAAGCTATGGAATATTTTGTAGATAAAATCAATAATCCATACACTATAGTAAAAGATGATTCCTAAGATGACTCTTTAGACGCTGATGGTAAAAATTATTTTTCATTTATTTTTTAAATGTATTTTTCAAATTTTTATTTCAGATTACTTTCATGTTTTATTGTTTTTTCTTTTAATTAAAAAATTTTATTAAAACAATAATATTTTTATTATTTTATCCATTAGGCTCTCGAGTACTAAGATATTAATGACATTTTATAACATTGTTTGTTCAGTCGGTAAAACATGTAACTAGCCTTAAATAATTTAATTGTGTTGTATCATCAATAGACGGCGTTGGTAGTCCAAATCCTGACATAATCTGGAAATATTCGAGAAATAATCACTACGCCTTAAACGTGGGGCCACACGCTACCTGACCTGGTATTTTAGGGCCCCACGGTTGGGGCGGTATGCACGGAGAGGTTAAGTAGGAAAAAAAATCTCTGCAATAGCGATTTCTATATCATAACTACATTTAAACAACAAAGGGAGACGTTAGCGCCCCACACGGCAATTGATCGAATCATGTGCGACAGACTTTACAATATTAATACTATCAGAAGTAAGAATGCTATACCATGCATTGGCATTTGATAGTCCTCCGAAAGGCCCAAGGGTCACCAACACTTTAATTGGGCTTAAACCAACCAAAAGCTGCCTGCAGGCCCTAACAGCAAAGACCTGCGGAAGTGGGTTTTCATCTGCTAGAAATAATTACTGCTCCAATCGATGTCAAAAACACTTAAGTTTTAAGTGTTGATTAGTGATAAGATAATAATTTTGAATAGAAAACAGGTGCTATCGGCTTCAGATATTTGTGAGTGCCGACGAATTCATTATATTGGTGTTTTTTACTATATTTATTGAGAATTAGCTATATTTGCATTTGCCTATCAATTAACATTTCACTTCTGAACCCCTAGAGCCCCTCTGCCTGGGACTTTGTTCAAAGAAGTGTTACTTAATCAATGCGCGACCCAGCGAAGTTCTAACCTCACCCCCCAATTCACCAATGTAATTATTTTAAAAAACATATTTGCATGATTATTATACAAATCACAAAGCTGTTATTTTCAGCGGCATGAATATGTACTTTTTTATGTCGCAATGATGATGGTAGATCCTGAAAAAAATAAAACAAAAAAACTAACTGTCAAGTTTCAATCTAATAACGCTTAGAGGGAGTAGAGTATTAACTAAATACGCCATTGCTGTTCTCTTTTTATAGAAAAGCAAATCAATCACTGGAAGTTATAGTAAAGTAATAACTTAACACTTATAATGTTTACTATATGTATAAAACAAAAAGTTCTTCGCATTTCTCGACCTGTCTATGTTCTTTGAAATGGATATATATATATATTTATATTTTTTATACTGGGTTTTAACAGATGTTCTCAGTTACGTGAGAACAATCCAGTTATAAAAACTCAGTTAGTGTACAATTATAAAAAAACGTATACATATATTAAAAATTACAATATATTATTTTAAGTAATACGAGGATCATTGGGGCGACAATAAAGCCGGCAATACTCTTCCCTATTAGTATTAAAATATTTAGGGTACCAGTGGAGGGGTGCGTGAGTCCCTTGGTGCCTACAATGTCCATGTGCAGATGAGCCAGGCCAGTGGCTATGGAGAGGGCCATCCTGACGAGGGTGGCAGCGTCCACTGTGCGCGCACTCAGGAAGTCAAACAGGGATCCATTTTCATGGTAGTCGGTTATCAACCACAGTTGGGTCCAGGTTCCGTTATCTGGAAATTAAAGAGTTTTGGAATGAAAAATTGAATTACGTCTGCACCACCTGACCATTTTGACGAAAAAGTACAGGCAAGTGTATTTAAAATAATGATATGTACATATATCATAAGAGCAAAAACTAAGTTTATAAAATAAAGCAATTACATATCTTTAGAAAACAGTTATAAATCTATGTAGGTGGAGGTGTAGATGTTGGCTTGCCTAAATTGTGTCAATTTTAAGAAAGTGATATATTTTTTGCGCTGATCGCAAAAAACGCCCGCTATAGGCTAGAGTCTATTTTTCGAGGCGCCCGACTACAATGTGTTAGGTTTAAATTTGCATGTTTGGAATTTTTCGGTCCAATATCCTTAAAAATAACGAAAGAAATTGAAAAATGTGGTTTAAATATAGCTTTTCGAACTAATAATAATATCGGAACTAACCTAAAAAACTCAAAAAGTAGAATACCTAAACTTCAAAACAGTGGAATCTATGAATTAAAATGCAGCCACACAGAATGTAATGCCACATACATTGGACAAACTGGAAGGGCTTTTTCAACTATATTCATTGAACATATGCGTTGCTGTAAAAATAATAATGTAGAATCCAAATTTGCAGCTCATCTCTTAGAGAAAAACCACGTCCCTCTTGCTAATAACGAGCCAACGCCTTTACACATTGAAAGTAAAGGTTTTAGATTAAATTTACTTGAGCAATTAGAAATAAACAAAATAATAAATGATCCAAATATAACATTAATCAACAATCAAAAACAAAAAAATAATTTCATCTCCACTCCTTAATATGTTCAAGAAAATAAAAATACCTAATAATAATAATATCATGCTTAATAATGCTATTTCGTAAAATAATACAATGAATGATTAAGAAAGGTACTTAACAAATAGATTCACAATTCATAAACGGGGGGAAAAACCAATGGTCAATCAAATTATTAATCAATAAAGAAAAACCTGCCGTTAAAATAAAATAAAATGGGGAAAACAGATTGTTAAGTTAAGTACCTCACAGAATAATTCAAGACAATTAGGTTTATACCGTAATTATCAATTTGGTTTTTACCGTAATTAGTAATCACATAAGAAACCAAAATCGTATAGATAAGTCGTTTCCATGTGGCCTAACCTACAAAACAACTAGTAATTTACACCAATATGTAATTAATCTTGGGACTATTCGTTCCAATTTAATAAACTTCCGTTTGAAATGAGTTTTAATGCATTTTTTTATATGTTTTACTTAGAGAGATTTACGAGAATGTCAAATAAATTTTCAAGAACGGGGAATCCCCCTTTTGTACGGCTTCTGAAAGTATCTCGGTCTCTTTCTTTCTCATGATACTAACGCTAAATTGTTGGCAAACAGATAAAGACAGAATAGTGTTTATCTCTTAGTTATCTTTATAATTTCGGTTGCCTCCCCAGATTCAGGGCTATGCCAAAATTGGAATATTATTATATATATTTTTTTTTTTTTTTTTTTCGAAGGAAGCAAAAACTTGGGGGTGTGACATTGTATATTAAATAAAACAATAAACTTTGTAAAACACCACTTTATTAGAGTTAATCACCAACCAGGTTTCGCTTTTCTCAAGCTTCTTCAGGGCTTTTACATCAACTAAACAACATTACATACAGACAGGATATATATAGGAAAGTGATGAAAGAGAGAGATACAAGACATAGTAGAGAGAGACACCATTACATATAGAGAGGTACATATAAGACAGTAATGAATGGCAGAGAGAGATACAAGATATAGTAGAGTGAAACAGAGAGATATAGGTATAATAAAGGTAATTAGAGGTGGAACGAGTGCAGGGAAATGGGTTTTTAAAAAAAAAAATTATTTTTACCTGAACAAATCAAATATTGGACTTATAAATTTGGTTTTGTTTATTAATTAGGTCTGTGAATTATTATTAATTGCTTTCTTAATTTCCAGAATTTCCAAATTATTTAACCTGATACCCGACGCGCATTTTTTGTGTAAGAGGTTTATTCCGTATTCTTATTCAAGGAGTGGTTGGTTTCGGTATATGGTTGGCGAATTCCGAGAAGGCGTTATTAGTTAAACATCTTAGATGTTCTCTAACTCTAATATTGACGTTCGGAGTCGTTTTTCCAATATAGAAAGCGGAACAGTCATTGCAATTGAGTTTGTATATACCTGAGTGGCTTAGTCTATCATCGCGATCTTTTGTATTAACCAAAAATTTACCTAAATTATTATTTGTATAGAAGGCAGGCTTAATTTCTGGTGGAAGCTTTTTAACACTTAAAGACGAAAGTTATTTATAAAGAGAATTCTACGCCATTGGGAAATGTTATTAGATCTGACATAACTGTTGTTATACAGGAATTTGTTTGTTGATATTAGTTTTAATTTTTTGTTCAGTATATTTTCAATTAATTTTGTATCATATCCGTTTGTTTAAGGCAATTTGTTTAATTATGGCTAACTCATTATTAAAATTGTTACTAGATAATGGTACAGAGGTTAATCGGTGAATCATGGAATGAAAAGCTGAGTGTTTATGGGATATGGGGTGATTAGAGGAATTGTGAATGGTGGTATCAGTGTATGTAGGTTTCCGGTATATATTAAAATCAAATTTATTATTTATAATACTAAGCGTTAAATCTAGAAAATTTAAAGACGAATTGGTACCTATTTCTAAAGTGAATTTAATTTGTTTGTGGAAAGAATTTAATATTTGAAGGAAAGAGTTTAGTTGTCGTTCAGTACCCGTCCAGATGCAAAAAACGTCATCAACATATCTTCTCCAAAGTAATACATTATTTAAAAGAGGTGATTTAGAAGTAAATATATTATTTTCTAGGTTGTTCATGAAAATGTTCGCGATTAGGGGACTTGTTGGAGCCCCCATGGGTAAGCCCTCTTTTTGTTGATAAATAACATTATTGTATTGAAAGTAATTTTGTTTTGTAACCGTTGTATTTTTTGTAACGCTTATTTAACGTTTATTTAACGTTTATTTAACGTTTTTTTGTAACCGTTTTTATACAAAAGTGCCGAAAATATAAAAAAACTAATCCCTAAATTTGAACTCAAATCAGACCCAGAAACTCTTATCATGAAGAGTATTCGAAATAAGTTAAAAAATGATGATTTAATTTTAACCAAGGCCGATAAAGGCAACACTATCATCATATTAAACAAAAGTGATTATAACACCAAAGTTGAAGAATTTATTAAAAGTGATATGTTTAGTGTCTTACAATTTGACCCTACACTAAAATATTTAGAAAATGTAAAAAGTGCTCTAAAATCCTGTAAAACCCCGATTTTACAGGATGACTCTTATCACAAAACCAAGTTTTTAACAAAAAACCCTAAGGCACCAAAACTGTACGGATTTCTAAAAATCCATAAAAGTAATAATCCCATACGACCGGTTGTCTCGTGTTGTAATTCACCCAATTTTAAATTATCTTCATTTATAACAAAGGTATTTAACGACTCAAATGTGTTTTCCCCAAAGTTTGCTATCAAAAACTCATTAGCATTAATTGATGAACTTAAGGACATGGTTCTTCCTAGTAATGCCAAATTAATATCTTTTGATGTAGTCAATTTATTTCCCAATGTCCCCACGACTGAAAGTAAAACCCTAATATCTAATATACTTAATAACTCCAATTTACCTAAAGATTTCGCTAATGATTTGTCTCGATTATTTAATTTATGTTTAAACCAAAATTACTTTCAATACAATAATGTTATTTATCAACAAAAAGAGGGCTTACCCATGGGGGCTCCAACAAGTCCCCTAATCGCGAACATTTTCATGAACAACCTAGAAAATAATATATTTTACTTCTAAATCACCTCTTTTAAATAATGTATTACTTTGGAGAAGATATGTTGATGACGTTTTTGCATCTGGACGGTACTGAACGACAACTAAACTCTTTCCTTCAAATATTAAATTCTTTCCACAAACAAATTAAATTCACTTTAGAAATAGGTACCAATTCGTCTTTAAATTTTCTAGATTTAACGCTTAGTATTATAAATAATAAATTTGATTTTAATATATACCGGAAACCTACATACACTGATACCACCATTCACAATTCCTCTAATCACCCCATATCCCATAAACACTCAGCTTTTTCATTCCATGATTCACCGATTAACCTCTGTACCATTATCTAGTAACAATTTTAATAATGAGTTAGCCATAATTAAACAAATTGCCTTAAACAACGGATATGATACAAAATTAATTGAAAATATACTGAACAAAAATTAAAACTAATATCAACAAACAAATTCCTGTATAACAACAGTTATGTCAGATCTAATAACATTTCCCAATGGCGTAGAATTCTCTTTATAAATAACTTTTCGTCTTTAAGTGTTAAAAAGCTTCCACCAGAAATTAAGCCTGCCTTCTATACAAATAATAATTTAGGTAAATTTTTTGGTTAATACAAAAGATCGCGATGATAGACTAAGCCACTCAGGTATATACAAACTCAATTGCAATGACTGTTCCGCTTTCTATATTGGAAAAACGACTCGGAACGTCAATATTAGAGTTAGAGAACATCTAAGATGTTTAACTAATAACGCCTTCTCGGAATTCGCCAACCATATACTCGAAACCAACCACTCCTTGAATAAGAATACGGAATAAACCTCTTACACAAAAATGCGTCGGGTATCAGGTTAAATAATTTGGAAATTCTGGAAATTAAGAAAGCAATTAATAATAATTCAGACCTAATTAATAAACAAACCAAATTTATAAGTCCAATATTTGATTTGTTCAGGTAAAAATAATTTTTTTTTTTTTAAAACCCATTTCCCTGTACTCGTTCCACCTCTAATTACCTTTATTATACCTATATCTCTCTGTTTCACTCTACTATATCTTGTATCTCTCTCTGCCATTCATTACTGTCTTATATGTACCTCTCTATATGTAATGGTGTCTCTCTCTACTATGTCTTGTATCTCTCTCTTTCATCACTTTCCTATATATATCCTGTCTGTATGTAATGTTGTTTAGTTGATGTAAAAGCCCTGAAGAAGCTTGAGAAAAGCGAAACCTGGTTGGTGATTAACTCTAATAAAGTGGTGTTTTACAAAGTTTATTGTTTTATTTAATATTATATATTTAATTATTTTTGTTTTTCTAGGTTCTGTATTATATAATTTAAAGATGTGATTTTTCGTAAACGTCGACGATTTGATTGTTGTAATGCGGAGATTTTTTTTTCTAGTTTCAAAATTCGCGTATTACGTTAAAGTATTATATTTTTTAAGACTACCTTTTTTGGAGTATCTACGATTGGTGCAACTACAGAATTCTCGGGCGTTACGGATCTAACATCAAATTCCAATCTAATTTCTTTTTCTTTGATTTAACAAATATGTTAATATGAATTCATACGTTTCATCTGGATTTTTATACCCTTAGCTTCTAATTAATTGTTTTTTTTTAAATCTATTGATGTGCACATGCACTATTGTACCCATTTCTGAACCTGTTCTCTGATGATTTATGATAACGATCATGCATTTAGATAGTTTTAATTTTGTATACATATTATATATTATTTTTCTCCCTTGATAGTTAGAATTATTAGCTTAATTAATTAAGTATGAAGCGCGACTTGACGTGAAATATCACAAAACTGTGCTATATAAGTTCACTGTTATTATTATCTGCATTCGAAATTTCCTTACAAAATAACGCGCTGGACGGAAAACATCCCTACAATACTTAAAAAGCGGTGTCATGTTTTGTGAAATTTTTTGTGTCTCTTTCTCTTTCATGGTGTACGACGTAAAAACGCAGAGAAAGTGATTTATCGCAAATTTATATAGGTAAAAAAAAATTGATCTCTCTCCATATATTCTTACTCCAAGGTTAAGAAAATGATTTAACATCTGTTATCACCGTACATTTTTTATTTTACTTTTTGTTTGTAAACTATTTTGTTGATGGAACTGAAGTTCATTTTATAATATGTATTATAAAATGTTCTGTACTAATAATTTAATTCGTTTATATTTTTATCTATAAATAAGATTTTAATAATCTTATTGATTAATGTATCTTTGAATAAACAAAAAAATATACAACATTCATTCTTTTTAATGATTTACAACTACCTACTCACAACAAAATACCTAATTTACTTAATTTGTGACAACCCTGTTAGTGATTTTACTCTGAGTTTAGGCCACACCCTTTGGTCATTGCTTGGTCAAAAAGTACGGACAAAATTTCGCAAAGTTAGGTCTCTATATATTGTTACTCTAAGAGATCAAACTAAAAAAGACGATTTTTATGGTACATACGTGTGAAAACTGTTTTTTTTTTGTCCTTTTATACTTCGATTAAAGCAAACAAGCATAGAACATGTGGCCATGATGTTTTGCTAGATATTACACAAAAAATAACTCAAGTTTTTAACTATTTACGTACTTTTGACAGTCCGTTCGCCTGACAGTTCAAACGTATCTGAAGTTTGTGCGGATTAAATAATGAAGACATGGCATTTAGCCCGCCCCAAATCGTGTATTGGTTTCAACAATTGTTTGTCTCTTTTTCTCATATGCTTATAGAACCGAGCATAAAGAGAGAGCTATATTTTGCGAGTTTGTCAACGATTTGTCACAAATTAGTACGGTCTCTTTATATTGTTACTCTGAGGTTGATATGTACTGGTATGACAACACCAGTGCGCGGCGGTTTTTGTTCGCAAATTAATGACCACATAAAATTCGTTTTAACGCAGTGAAAATCGCATTAAGATAACAAAAATATATTACGGCATGTTCCTTAGATATCGGGCTATGTCTTATCATCTTATTAAGCTTCAAACATAAACAGAATATGATAAATATTACGAGAATAAACATCCATCGATAAAAACGAACCATTTGTATGAACGGATTTACGGGTATGTGTGTGCGTCATCATAGTGTCTGCAATCTCCGAACACTGCGCTGATTTTCAAATATTATGATCCACTTATATTCGAATTACGAAAACCATAAAACCTTCATCACTCATCACATAACACAGTACGATCACTCTCGAATTTCGTATTTACGTAATATTGTTTATATTAGTCCGACACCAAGATACATTGAACATGATTTATAAGAATTTGAAATGGTCCGCCACTCAAGTGATAATCTACAGGGTGTTTCACTAAAGTTCAATATATACCAACTTATTTAATGTTTTTCTTTTTTAATTCATTCTTAACTCTATGGCGCCATTAGCATGCATCGGTGTACGGTGATTCCGTGCCTCAACTGCCATTTACATTGTACGGTGTAAAAGGCGAATGTCAATGTTTCTTCGATGATATTTCTAAGTTCAAGCCGTAGATGGGGCTAAATATTATTTCATAAAATAATATAAACTCTTTTTCAGCGACATCTTTCATAAAAGTTGATAATTTATATTGTTTACACTACCCGCATCCAAAAAAGGACTTTTTTCTTGGGCCAGTCGCTCAAATCTCTCGCCATTATAAAGTCATGTGCGTGTATGTCACGTGGTTCTTACCATAGTTAAGTTTATGGTTCCAAAAATTTGTTAATGACCAGAAATAAACATCACAATCGAAGAGCACTGGTCAAAGATCCCTTCTCACAAGCAATATTTTTGGCAAGACGATGTCTAGAAATCGATATCAGATATTGCTCAGTATGCTGCATCTTTCAGACCCTCATACTCAAATTGTTGGTGATAAATTGCACAAAATTAAACTCCTGGTTAATCACACTCTCAGTAAAAATGTTTAAGGAAACAATGGTGCCATACAAAAAAATTATGTATTGACGAGAGCATTATAGACTTTAAAGGACGTCTTAAGTTTAAGCAGTACATTCCATCTTAACGCCATAGGTTTAAAATTAAAATGTTTTGTTTTGTGCGGCCCGCCCAGACTGGTTTTATTTTAGATATTATTATTTATTGTGGTGATGGTACGGACGCGTAACTGACGACCAATGTCTCGGGCTTCAGGTGCGGTTGTCACCACTTTGTTAAAAAAGACTACCTAGGGAAAGGTCACAATTTATATGTGGACAATTGGTACACTAGTCCAATATTGTTTTAATTCCTGCACGATCACCGAACCATCCCAACGCGCATGTGGAACAGTGCAGCAAAAAATCGCAAAAAATATGCCAAAATTTTAAAAAAATTGAAGAGAGGGGAGATTACCTCGCAGTGTTCTGGTTCACTAATGGCATTAAAATGGCACGATAAACGAGAAATTCACATATTAACCACACTTCACGATGATGCAGTTTTTCCGACAGGAAAAAATAATTTTAGAACCGGTGAAGCGATTTTGAAACCAACATGTATCCAAGACTACAACAAAAACATGGGTTTAGTTGATAAAGCAGATATGATGATAACCAGCATAAATTCCCTAAGGAAATCTGTTAAGTGGTATAAAAAACTTTCCTTCCATTTGATTGATTTATATCTACTAAATTCGTATATAATGCACAATAATATAAGTTTTAAAATTTTAGATTTCCTGATTACCAATTATGTGTGATAAGACAATTATTAGAAAAATATCGTGATTACATCAGCGCTCTGAAGTTGGTCCGCGTATTATCACAAGACTTGCCATTGCGTTTATCTGCCAAAATGCTAGCTAAACATATGCCAAAACTAATACCAGCAACGGAAAAAAATCAAAAACCGTATAAAAAACTGTTATGTATGCGAAAACAAGAAATTTTAAATTGAATTTAATATCACTGCGTATAGACTTATTACACAAAAAAAAGTTAAATTAGAATATTAACCTAATCTAAATGTTAGTTTACTACACACACACATTAAATACGTACGTAATAAAGATTTAATCACTTTAATTAAGTATTTTAATTATTTAAAATTCACGAAATGCGAACACGGCGCACGTAAAATTCGATCTACACATTGTCCTTTTTTTCGACAGGGAAACGAGACTAGCGCCATCCTGTGACCGATGACAGAATTACGTCACAGAGAATCTCGATAGCAAGATTTAGGATCGACCCGTTTAAAAATATTTTTTAAATAATTAAGCAAAATAATTCTAAGAAATTTTGATAGGTGCCGGTAGAGGACAGATTTGAGTAGAGTAATAAAATTATTTCAGAAGTGTCAATGCTATATTAACGAACATATGACGGTTGACATTTGGTAGTACGGTGCCGTCTCAAACGTTGAGACGCTAGCACACAGGGCTTGTATTTTGCCGTCTACTATGTTGAGACGCTAGCCCGGAATGAGTTAAACTCCGAAACAGCTGTAACTAAAAACAAAAAATGAAAAACTTAAAATAGCAGAACTCAATAATAATAACATTAAATTTAATTCAATTGAATTATATAAAAATCAACAGTTTCTGTTAAAAAAATAGCCAAACTAAAGTGGTTTTCGACTGAGCAAAATGCTTGATTATATGACAACAAGATAGACAAGAAAATTCTTGAATCTACCTATAACATAGCACAGAAACTCAAAGACCGACGATTTGACATCAGACAAGTATTTGATACAAGGTGGATCAAGAACACTGCTGACGAGAATGAGTAGGAAAACAAAGGGGAGATCTATGTTTGTCCATTGCTGGACACAAAGAGGATATTAAATAGGTATTAGAAGAAATAAAATAAAATAAATACTGAGAGTGGTGAAACTGTTTTGGATAGCGAGGGACAGTGAATTGGATCCAGATAGTTTCCAATCTCCATTGATTGAAAGAGAATTACTCAAGTCGTTACCTCATTGCTGAGGAACGTGACCCCCACTCCAATTGAAGGAGAATACCATGACATAAGACTTACCTTTATTGTCAGCAGCGATGAAACCTAAGATGTTCTCATGCCGCAACATTACAGTCTGGTAGATTTCAGCCTCCCGGAACCACGAGCATTCCTCTCGCGAGGAGAAGATCTTCACAGCGACGTTCTCGCCACGCCAGCGGCCGCGCCACACCTCGCCGAAGCGCCCCATGCTAATGATGTCCAGCAGCTGAATCTGCCGGGCGATGGATCTCTGCACCAGGAGGGGAAGGCCTGCTGCAACAGTACCTCTCTAGGATATACAGTGAAACCTTAATCCACCCATCTGAGAGTGTTCGCAACATAATTGTGTGAGAGTTGTTTAATTTTTGTGTAAGTTTCCAATTGGGTATGCATAAATAATTTCATCATTGTATTTGTGTTCTTTTACAACTGCCATAATACGGGCATGTGTCTATACTGGTGGTCGTCCAACAAAGCATTCTAAATTACAGAATAAAGAAAAATTTAAAAGTTTGCTCGCAACATTATTCAGAACTGTAGAGATGAGTACATTGCGCATGTTTTATTTAACCCTAGAAAGATAGTCTGCGCAAAATTTACGCGTGCGTTTGCGAAATATTGCTCTCTCTTTTTAAATAGTCTGAATCCATAGCTGAGCGTTTAGGACATCTCATTCGTTGTTGGGAGCTGCCGTGTGGTGTAAGTGTCGATAAGGTAAGTGTCACCGATTTTGAAATATAACGAACGCGTGAGTCAAAATTACGCATGATTATCTTTTACGTGACTGATGATTTTGACTTATAATGATATTTTTATTATTTTATGTATCTGTAAGTATTTTATACCATAACTTATATTATGATTTTCTTTTTATAGATATTGAGGTAAAAATATAATTCAATGGGGAGTAGAAACTTGGACGAAGACCATATCCTGGCCGCTCTTATGCAAAATGATGACGAGCTTCCCGGTGAGGATACCCACAGTGAAGTAGCGGACTACGAAAGTGAAGATGACGTCCAGAGCGACACAGAAGAAGCTTTTATTGATGAGGTACAAGGAGAACAGCCAACGCCAAGTAAACCAGAAATGATTATGTATTACAATCAAACAAAAGGCGGAGTAGACACATTAGACCAAATGTGTTCTCTGATGTCCTATAGTAGGAAGACGAATAGATGGCCTATGGCTTTCTTGTATGGAATGATAAACATTGCCTGTATAAACGCATATATAATTTACTGCCACAATGTTAACAACAAAGGAGAAAAGCCTTTAAGTCATAAAAAAAATATGAAAAATCTTAGCTTGGGTCTGTCTTCTTCGTTTATGCGTAGACGTTAAGAAGCACCTACTTTGAAGAGATATTTGCGAGATAATATCTTTAATATGTTGCCAAATGAAGTACCTGGTACATCGGAAAACAATGCCGATGAGCCAGTAGCAAAAATACGTATTTATTGTTCGTTTTGCTTTTCTAAAATAAGGCGAAAGGCAAATGCATCCTGCAAAATTTGAAAAAAATATTTATGTCGTGAGCATAACGTTGATATGTGCCAAAGCTGTTTGTAACTGATTTTAATATAACTATATGTTCCTAATATTTATAATATATGCTAATTGTTGCTTATGTACTAAAAAAAGGCTGATTATTGTAGTAAAAAATAAGTTTTCGTATGAAAGAGTAAGTGTTAAAGAATTTCGTTGATTTATGGAAGAAGTTTAAAGTTTTTGTTTTTTTTTTAATAAATAAAGGAGTATAAGTAAGTTATCTTTAATATTATTATTCTTTTATTTGTGTAAATAAATAATCACATAAGATTTATTGAAATAAATTAATAAACCTCGACCTGCAGCTGTTTAAAACACATGCGTCAATTTTACGCATGAGTATCTTTTCCGTACTACACAATATGATTATCTTTCTAGGGTTAGTGTCACCAAAAATATAAAAATAGTTTGCGGTGTTCATCATCTGCTCTGATAATGCTCATTGTAAGACTGTTTGAAATGTTGGCGCAAGAGGGGGGAGCAAGAGCAGCATGACTTAACACCCCATGTTATGACTATATATTAAAAGTTTGTGAAGAACTAATGAATGCGAATGAAACTCTAGTTAATGTCTGTGAAGTTCTAGTAAATGTGTGTGCAAACTTCTATCTAAAGCATATGATGCCCTAATGCGTGTGTTCTACTGTTGTTGGAGCAGCTAGACAGACGTGTGACAATTACCAGATCCAGAGCCCGAAGTGGTGAGCTCGATCATGTCGCGGATGGTGGCGGCGCCCATGATGGGGTGCTGCGGCTCGCACAGGCTGTCCTCACCGGGCAGGAACGCGCAGCGCGCACGCTTGCCAACACACCACATCCACAACAGGTACAGAAAGACTATGAACCCGCTGATAAAAATCACGGGACCCACTATCATCCAGGCTGTCTTCCAGATGCTGGAGCTCGATCCCCCGCCCCCTCCTAACCCACAGTAAGCATAATTCAGAACAAACAACACCTTTTTTAAAGAATTTTAATACAATTAAAAAAAATTATTGTATTGTAATTAATACCACAAATCTATATACGTATATATATATATATATATATATATATATATATATATATATATATATATATATATATATCGATACAGTATTCAAGACAGAAACAAGTGCAAATAAGTAATATTGAGATATTTACGTTTTTATGAAATTAGAAAACCTGTTTTGTTAGTTCCATTCATAAACAAATAAATGTAGTACGGCTAGAATATGAATGCAAGAAAGAAACAAATGTCTTGTTCTTGCCTAGAATCATCATCTGTAGTGAAAACATTTACATAACTCCATAAAGAAATTTCTGCAATATCTCAGCGGCAGTCTTTTTAAGAGTGTTTTATTTATATATATATATATATCTCTCAGAGTGACAAATTCAATGATGGCAATAAATCGAAAAGTCGTTTTCCCCAACTCATTTTGTCTTGAACCGGTGTATTGATATGTATATATACATATATTTATATATATATATATATTTTTTTATTAAAAAGTGACAATAGTTTCACAGAATAATGTTTTATTTTTTACAATAATTCTGATCAAAACCATACTTTGTGCATAAAATGTTTTTCAGATATGTAATCTATCTATTGTCACTTTTTGACACTCCCGTTCCATTATCTATTATTATATCACAAGTATTACCAAAAATAAAAATTATTTGTGATTATGTCATGAAAACACTTTAATAAGCAAAATCAAATGGGGCAACTACGTTACCTCCCTTAGAAAATGAATTGAAATAGCTTAAGCTATGTTTAGTGATCAGATCTGAAGTCAGGTACTTCCCACCAAGTATCTAACCCTTCTCACGCGACAGTTCCACTGGCTCCGGGTGGTTAAAACTTTCGTGCGATATCATATAAAATATTGATTATCCTTACATCGCCCTTTCTTCATTTTCTCAACACTATCAAAAATATTCTGCATTCTATGAGTGCACATTTACTGAGTTGGAATAAAATGGCTAAAACATTATTTTGATAAAAAATACCCCATTCACGGATTGAGTCACTAAATAACAATAATTATGGAATAATGTTTCTATGGCATAAAAAAGAAAGCCCTTGTATTATTTACTGATGTTATTTCGTGCAGCCAAAATTAAATTAAAAAAGAAATTATGTATACATTTAACAAATCAAAGATTTCCAGGTATTATTGCAGGATTCCAATAAATATATACTCCATATAATTTTAAAATGATATAAAAATTACGTACAAATGTTATGAAAAGGTAATAATGATAAAACTGTAAGATGGGATATTATTTAGAAAAATATGCTTTGTAAGTATAAAAAGCCAGTGGCAATTGATACAATTTGCCAAAAGTAATAAAACTTCATTAATTCAATATGATTTTGGCAAATCTAAAAACAAATATTAGATTTCATGAAAAAATTCTACAATTTATTATTCGCACACACATTTTACATAAAACTTTCTGTAGTGGACATGTAGTAAGATTTCAATGTTATGTTACTTTTGAAAAACACGCAATGTTTAATGCATTAAATAATAATAATAATAATAATAATATTTGGATAATTTGTATAGCGCCGTTTTTGTGAAAAATCACCTCAAGGGCGCTGTTAGGTAATAGGTAATGGCGGTAAAGAAAAGCAGGAAAGAAAAACAAAAAAGTAAATGGACATGCTCAAAATAAATTAAAATACAACACAAAACTATTAATGTTTACAAGTACATTTTATGTTTATAAGTACGTATACTACACATCTATGTGGTTAAAAACACACCACAGCATACTGATAAAGTTGGCAAAGCACTATAAAACTTTCTAATACTACTTAAAGCTATTATATTAGAATACTGAGCGAAAGTTAAGTCAACTTTAAATATTGCAATCGCAGAAGGTACTCGAATGCATACCATAAAAATTTATTGACTGTTGGTTTGCATAATTCCAAAAGACTAAATAAAAAATAAATAGCCAAATAAAATATTTTTATACTTTTAAAAAAAAAACTTAAGCATGTGTCGCTTTCACAGTTCAACCCGTAGTAGAGGTTAAGCCATATAAAAATATATCTAAAGATTAAGTGTAACTAATGTTCTCAATGGTGACACCAAGATTGGACAATCAACCTACATTTTAACTTAACGATCGCTCAGCTTGATGGCGGTTGTAAAAGATTTGAAAAAGATTAGTATGTCAGGTTGTATTTCAGGTCTAGGTCGGAACACTTCCAACCAATTGATATTTTATCGAGATTAAGACAAAGAAACTCAGTAAGAGAACTTTTTTATGTAAGGCTAGATTCAATTTCAACAATGAGTAAAAAATATGAGTCAACTTCATAGGGTCAATTAAATGTCAGTCAGGTCAAGGAGGTACTTTATTTTGCACTCGATAGTGTATCTTCTGAAGAGGCGACTCTTCCCATATAGTATATAAGTATACAAAGGTTTCATTTTTGTCTGTATATTAAATACTCCTATCTTATATTAAATACTATTTAGAGCCAAAATTAATAAAAAGCAAAAGATTGAGAACTGAAATTGTCTAACTTTTCGTTAACAACATCCAGAGTGTAGCAGTCTACGCATTGATCTGTGAATTAGGAGGATGCTTGTTCGCTTCCTGCTCCAACACATAAGATTTTTCTGTGCAAGCGTTATGATGTTGATTGTTGAGTTTTATGTAATATACAAAATTACTCTTATTTAAGTAAATTATGTTTTTGGTAAAGCCAATTGTACTCACCAAAGAAAACTAAGAGGAATTTTACTGTGAAATTAATGCATATTAATTATTATATATCAAAATCGACAATACATTCTTATAAGCAAGATTAAGTAGACATAAATATGTAATCAAAGTGTTAATAACCACAGTATAAAATAAGTAGCACTTACATTTCAAGTAGACAGGACATGAATCCAAAAGGATGTGGTTTATCGTTCTCAACATGGGAAATGGAATGGGCTTGTTCAGATAGGAGAGGATGATAATTTTTGAGTTAAAGATTTTATTGTATTAATATAAATTGTCAAAAAAGTTATTATGATAATTGGAAACTCATATGTTCCACACCCTGCAATGAAATAGGGTGTAGATATAATATAATAAATAGAGTGCAGCAGCACCCCTGTCCAGCTGCCTTTGAAAAAATCTTATATTTTGTTCTTAGATCAAAAAATTAATAAAAAGGAATAGTGCTTGTACATTCTGTTAATAGAGAGGTATAATGGTAGGGAGTGAAACATATAAGCAAATAACCAAAATAATTGTCCCATGCACAAATACATAATAATATGTTTTAAATAAAATGGTGTTAAATATATTTTTTGTTTATTTATAAAAATAGGTTACTTTATTTAGTAAGGAAAAATATAATTATTTATATTATTACAAAAATTACACTAAGACCAATAGACTATTAACCTTTTTCTTTCACATACATTAACAATGTCCATACTATTATCACACAAAGATTGGTGGAATAGTTGCTCTCTCTGTGAACTAGAATGAATTGGGAGGCAAGCACCCTCCGAGCACGTTGGAATATTTCCAGTGAGTAGAAATCTCAGTAATCGTGCAAAACTAAATGTATTCTTCCAAGAATAAACGTACAATCAATTGATAAAAATTCTACAGTGAACTGAATCAGAAGACAGATTGTTATCATTTTTTCAAAGATGCAATAACATGCCTATTGTACCCAGAGATGAATTTCAAATGAAAAGCCTAATTAAATTATGAATGGCCATTTCATGCATCGCTAAATACCCATGAAACATAGAATTGAATACATTGCATATGTCTGCAAACACCCAATTCTGATCTGTAAACTGCAATGTGGAGGAGAATGATGTATCTTGAAATGAAAACACATACATTTGACAAATTATGGAAGAAAAATGGATTTGGAGAAAACGAACAATTGAGGAAGAGTTTTATAAAGACAATTGCAAATTGGTGTTTTTGAAGTGAAACCCCGCGCATTCCCTTTTCGCTCCCCCATGCTCCCAACCCACGGGGAGCCCCGGGGGAAACGCCCCCTTTATCATCTAGCGACAGCAAGTTAATTATAAAGCCTGATTAATTCAAACACTCAGATGGTATTTTTATCTATTTTTTTTTACAAATACAATTGAATGTGTTTAAAAAAGAAAAAACAATAAAAAAAAAGTTTTATGTTAGAATCTTTAACACCGGTTAGTAAATACTATTAATATGGTGGGCAAAGGGGAGGCTTTTAAAAAGATTAAAATAAAGGGTAAAAAATGCGGGGAACCTCAACCCCCTTTAAAAAAAATGTGGAAGGGGCCTTGGGAGGGGGTTACTGGAAACTTTTCCGGAATTTAACCGGGGGAAAGTGCCCTTCAAAATTCAACGGATTGGGGCCATAGACTACATAGGATGGGTTTTTTAAAAACCTTCCCCCTGGCATTTCAAAAGGGGTTAATG